>PVJA010031159.1:0-25150 GCA_004027025.1 Myocastor coypus | reverse complement strand
CCAAAATATTGGCTATCCTTATAGCCCTTCTTATTCTCCAATTGTCGGTCTGTTAACTTACATTCTCAACCCTCCAGCAGAAAAGCTTTGTGATACTTTTATTCTATAACATAGATACTGGGCTTATCATCACTGGCTTTCTGAGTATCAAATACCTTTGACTTAGCTTGTAAATGATATTTTCTGACCATCATTGATAGGGAATTAACCTATTTAAAGAAGTAAAAGACTTTTTCAAGGAAAATTACTGTACTCTGAAAAAAGAGATCCTAGAGGTTTACAGAAATGGGAACGATATTCCCTACTCCAGGATAGGAAGAACCAACATTGTGAAGATGGCCATACTCCCTAAATTGTTATATAGATTTAATGCAATCCCTATCAAAATTCCATCAACATACCTCACAGACCTGGAACAATCACTCCTAAAATTTATTTGGGACCAAAATAGACCATGAATTGCCAAGACAATCCTGGACAACAAAGACAAGGCAGGAGCTTTACAAGTCCTGAGTTAAAGTTATACTACAGAGCTACCATGATAAAAGCAGCATGGTATTAGCAAAAAATAGAACAGAGGATCAGTGAAATAAATTAGAAGATTCAGAAGCAAATACAAACACACTCAGCCACCTTATTTTTGACAAAGGGGCCAAACATGTTTATTGGAAGAAAGATAGCCTCTTAGACAAATGTGCTGGAAAAACTGGCTGTCTACATGCTGAAAACTAAAACTTAACCCAGGTCTATCACTGTGTACTAAACTTAAGTCAAAATGGATTAAAGATCTCAGTATTATAATAGAAATACTAAATCTCCTGGAAGAGAAAGTGGGAGGAAATCCTGAAAACATTGGGGTAGGCAAAGAGTTCATAGACAAAAATCAAAATACACGTTTAACACTTGAAAGAACAACTGGGATCTCCTCCGGCTGAGAAGTTTTGCACATCAAAAGAAATTACCAACTGAGTGAAAAGACAACTCACAAATTTTGAAAAAAATTAACTAATAAGTATTCAGAAAAAGGTCTTCTATCTAGAATTTATAAAGAAAGTTAAATACCATCAGGGTCCCAAAATTCAAAGACCCAATCCAGAAATGGGCATCTGAGATGAACACACACTTTTCAGAGAAAGAAATTCAAGAAGCCTACAAAAACATGAAGAAATGCTCCACATCACTAGTCATTCGTGAAATGCAAATCAAAACTTCACTTAGATACCATCTTACTCCAGAAGAATGGCTATCAGAAAGAAATCAACCAACAACACATTTTGGAAAGGCTGTGGGGAAAAAGGAATGCTTCTCCTCTGCTGGTGGGAATGCAGACTGGTGCAACCATTATGGAAAGCAGTGTGGAGACTGCTTAAAAACTAGAACTGGAAATACTATTCAATTCAGCTATCCCCCTACTGAGAATTTTCCCAAAAGAACTGAAAGCATCATATCATAGTGATATCTGTGCACCTATAGTCAAATCTTGGTAACAACCAAAATGCCCATCATACTAAGAATGGTTGAAAAAGATGTGATATTTTTATACAATGGAATATTATTCAGCTATAAAGAATGCTACACTAGAAGACTTCATATATAGGTGGATGTATCTTGAACATATACCTATAAGTGAAATAAACCAGACCTACATGTGTAAATATTGTATAGTCACCGTAGAGTAAGAACTCAAAAGAGGAAATAAAAATGGAAAGGCATAACACAGCTGAATGGAAGCCAAGGACTTAAGTGTTAAACAAGAAAGTGACTGCAAACAGAAAAGATAGGAGACATGGCAGGAGCACAGCCATGCACTTATATACAGGATGTATTAGATAATGGTCCTAAGAACCACTAAAATATTTTTCACACTGAGGGTAGCAGTGGGTAACACTAAAATTATGCTTAGAATGCCTGCCATTCTTGTTTTTTTAGATTTGTGCTGCTTCTAATGTAATTTCAGTTACTGCTATACTCTCTCTCAAGTAAATGATTGGTTTACAAGAAAACAAAAAAAGGGTATAAAATGAGAGTAAGAGACTAGGAGAAATGCTGTAGGTTCAACCGGCTGCAATTTTATATATACTTAGATTTCTAAATGTCTTTGTAGGCCGGGCGTGGTGGCTCATGCCTGTAATCCCAGCACTCGGGAGGCTGAGACAGGAGGATCGGTATGAGTTCCAGACCAGCCTGGGCTACAAAAGTGAGCTCAAGGCCAGCCTGAACTGCATAGTGAGACACTGTCTCAAAAAGACAAAAAAAAAAAGTCTGTGTAAAAATGTGTAACTGCTTTTATTACATTGTATAGGAATTTATCAGAATATCAATGATTGATGAAAAATATGGATTCCAAGTTAAGTGTAAGATGTTTGATATTTAGAAAGACAGTGATGTTAAACTCAGGTACCTATGTTATGGAGTAATAGTGTCACTAAGCTTTTCTTCTGCAGGATTGAGAATATAAGTTTACAGATCAAAAATTAGCAAAAAAGAATGGCTAGAAGAATTGCCAGTAGTTTATCTCTAGCCCTTCAAGGTCAATGAGGATTCAGGACCTAAGAGCACCTGTGCTGTAACATCCTATAACTCTGTAGTTTCCCAAATTTTCTGTTGAAGGAGATTATGGAGCCATAGAGGTAAGAGACTGATGATGTATAGTGTGACTGAGGAGAGTTACTTAGAGAGAAAATGTTCTCTCGGGCTTTCACAGAGAGCAAACTGATCAGGCAGTGGCTGTGACTCATCCAGCCGCTGACACTGACAACAATCCTAAAAAGTACTGTACATGGTTTCAAGAAGAGGGGATTTGATTGACCTTAGGAGATACAAAAGTTATATGTTTGTTATACAGGTCTTGCTTTAACTTGCTCTTAACCACCCAGCAGAAAAGTTTAAGCATGGGGCATAAAACATAAAGCTAAATTAGTATACTGAGCTATAACAGGCTTAAATCTACAGATTTCAACATTGCCAGCTCTGCCAATAATCCATTGCGATTACGGAATACGGCACTATGTATACAACTACTTTCTCTTAGTTCCATGAGAAGAAATTCTTTGTGCCAGCACTGATTAGAAAAATTATCATGTCTACACTCTGTTCTCTGTACAACTACTATAAGGACAACAATATGCATTGTATCAATTATTGGGAATGTACTACTATTGTGTTTTTGAAAATGTCACATTGTTATTTCTTATTAAAAGAAAAATAACACACGACTGCCACAGATAATCAATTTTTTTGTTGCAGGGAGGTGATACATACACCTATCACATGTTAATCCTTTTTATTAAAATCTTTTCTTGAATATTCATTCAAGAGATATCTGGTTGACATAACCAGTCATAATTTATAGGTTCTATGGATTATAATTCATCTGCTCAATTGAAATTAAATTTAGTAAATATGCTATGACATAGTCATTATTTCTGATGGCACAGGTGATCACTTTTCAGCCCTTGATGTTTCAACAAGCCATTTAGAGTCCTGAGTTAAATGTTTCTCAAAGTATAGCCCTGGACTAGAGCACGCACAACACCTGGGAATTTGTCAGAACTGCAAACTCAGAGTTCCCTTCAAAATCTTCTGAATCAAAAACTGGAGGAGCAGATCCCGTGAATTTGTGCTTTAAAATGCTCACTAAGTCCTGATGATACATCCTGAAGTTTAGAAAGCAGTTGTCCAAGGGGTGAATATGAAATAATGATTCAACTTTTTCTTCTTGTGCCTTACAATTAAATTCTAAGGATATCACCACCAGTTGTGTAGAATGAGAGTTTGGCAGACATGAAAATACCTCAAGCTAAAACAGTACCATCAACTTTTGAAATGATGTATCATAATTGCACACAAGAAAAGATCATCATGCTGTAGGTACATGTTTATAGTTAGGATCCCAAATAATGCAGAAGAATCTTTATTTCAGAATTTGAAAAGGTCTAGCCTAGTGGTGGTGAACCTGTGGCACGTGTGCTGAAGCAAAGTATTTGTTATCAGTAAGTGCTCAAAAAGTTTTACCACTACTAGTCTAGACAAAATCTTGGAGATTTATTTTGGAGAAGGAAGTGATGTTTAAGTCTAAGAACAATTACATATTGTATTTGGTTGGATGGAAAAAAACCAGAAATTCAAATATCTGCTAATGTAGTTTTGAGGAATGGTTTTTAGGGACTATTGAGCAGATATGATGCATCCTGCTCTACTGAAGGAGAGTTCCAAATGCCTTCACTTTTGGTAGGGTTCATCACTAAAACCAGTCAAAAGCACTAAATGGTTGAGGTCTTTGTAATAATTGTGAAGAATTAAGGAGAATCAAGTACACTCTCCACCTGAACTCACCTCTCTCAAAAGATGACAAATGTTAGGGAGCATTTCTGAGTAAGGGTAGTACATGGTATGTCATTCAAATGTTTCCAAGAAAGCAGATTCCCAAGACACTGCTAATGTACATCATTAGAATTTAGGCATTCATTATATTCTTTCCATTATCTTCTATATGAAGTCAGAGTAACACAAAGTTATTGTCCATTTTCTGGTTTTGGGGTTGAAGAGCTTTCCTTTTGCTTTGGTCTGCCTGTATTTCTGATGGGCATGCTTGTCCTTGGATCCTCCCCCTCACGAGATTTAAGTCATTTTTAAGTAAGGCAGCCTGGCCTCTCAGAATCCGGATCAACATCTGACTCACAAAAGAGGCTCAATGAATGTTCAAGGAAAGGGCTGGACGCATCTAGTCCAAAGATTAATATTAAGGAATGGGACCTTATAGAAACCCCACAAGGCGGTGAACTTTATTATTCAAACCATATTTTTAAAAACATTGAGACCATGTGTTAAACATATTTGGGGAATTGGTGTAGGTCATAAACTATTCTCTCCCTTTGGCCACCGCCCACGTGAATGGAAATGTTCATGTGATAACTGCTGTTTCCCCTGCACCTGGTCTAGTAGGCACTTATTGTGGATTCATTAGAAGGACTGGATGTGTGGTGCCTCTCTCAGAAGAAGTCTTGATGGTGCTTTCTGACTATGCCAGTTCTGCGGATACAGATTGGATCAGAACTGTACCTGTGATTCAAGGTGAGCTAAGGAGATTCTCTCCCAGAAATTTCAGTTCATGCGGAATGACAGTTGGATTCTAGGAATTTTTGAAATGGTAAAACTTAAATTGAGAATCTGTGAGGTTAGCTATGTCTTGACACATGGATGCAGGCAGAGAAAAAGTCACTTGGTGGCTATCCATATGTGAAAGCACATACACAACACACTCCCCTTCACACACTCACACATGCTCACAATATCCTTCAGTCCTTTCCTTTCCTTTCCTTTCCTTTCCTTTCCTTTCCTTTCCTTTCCTTTCCTTTCCTTTCCTTTCCTTTCCTTTCCTTTCCTTTCCTTTCCTTTCCTTTCCTTTCCTTTCCTTTCCTTTCCTTTCCTTTCCTGTCCTTCTTGGTTCTTGTTACCATTCCCTCCTTGAGCTCCAACTTCATTCCTTGCCTTGATTCTGGGTCTCACCCTGAAAGTAGACCTTTTGCCTGAACTAATCTTTTCAATTTTGTCACATGCAACTGAAAAATATTAATGAATACACTGTCACCATAATTCACTTTCCTTCTTTAACTATCTTAACATTTGTAGGATTTAAAACTCACTGTAGTAAATATTTATGTTAATTTAAACTGATTTTCTTTTCCCTGGGCTTTAACTATTTTGAAATACCGACTTGGCCCCCTTCCATTGTTTGAAAAGCAAAGCAAAGCAAAGGGAACCATGGAGCACCAGCTGATGTGCACTCTTAAGCTCTATGTATAAATTATGCCTTTGAAACACTTGGAATCTTTCTGAGAAACCATTTCTTAGCAGGGGAAGAAAAACTAACCAGCTTTAGACATAAACTGGAAATATTATTCATTGCTGTGGAAAAGTACAGCTTTGAAATAATCAAAGAAAAGAAAACATGTGAATTATCTTCAGTGGCAAGATACATAGTAGTCAAGAGTGGGAACCTAGGGCCACATGGTTTGTGCATATGTCACCATCTGTCAGATGGAGGGCCCACAATGTAGAACTAGTGTCTGGGGCTTTTTTCTCCCAACACATGTCCCAGAATAGAGTCTTACCTGAGACTTTATTCTCCAAGGACTTGTTGAGAAAGACTGAGGAATGAAGTACAGAACAGTGATGCCGTTTAGCTATCAGACTCAGGACAATGGTTTGGATACAGCATCCCTAACTTCATGACTTTGTCTGTGTTATGTTGCTTGTACCCATCTTGGCTCCTATAACTCCAAGAAGGGGCTTAGAATACAACTTCTCTATATAGTTGAAGTGAATATTAAACAATTTAATGTACACAAAACATAGAATACAGTGCCCATAGAAGAGGAGCCAGGCAGTAAATGTTCAATTTTTAATTATTGTATCAGAGAGGAGCTTTTTGCTGTCATATTTTGCCTCCTTTTAAATTTTGTGAAAATGCCTGAATGAATAGTAGCACGGATCCTTAATAAAATTAGTAAAGAAACATATTCCTGATAAGGGGTATTAGAAATGTTTTACTTGTTCCCAAGACAGTGAAATTTTAAGATAGATTACCAATATAAAGATGGTGCTCAACACAAAATTTAGATAAAAAATAACTAAATTTGAAAAGCTCACAAGATCAACATCATGAAAGTAGAACCCAGCACGCTTTTGTGTTCTCCCTTTTGCAATCAGAAGACCTGGTATGTTTTTGTTTGTTTATCTGTTTCAAAGGAATCTGCCTGGGCCTGACTACTTCTGAAGGAGAGAGTGTTCTGTTGCAAATTTGTCAGGGTCCTCTGCTTATGTTACACTCTTATTTAACTTCCTCATGAGTCTCTGAATAGTCTCCTTTGTGCTGGACATATTTATGTGCCTATGACTGTTATGAATCTTTATGTAGTCTTGGAGGGAATGAGTTCCTCTACCTCTGTGATGGTTGCCTTTGCCCCCACAGATCATCTATCGTAGTTATTTTCTCATTGCAGAGACAATAATACCGACATTCAAAGTTAATGGAGGAAAGGTTTATTTCAGCTCACAGGATGTCGAGGGTTCAGTCCAAGGCAATGTAGCATAGTAGAGGAGAAGATACATTATTTTCATGTTGCTGCATTAAAAATATCCCAGTTACAGGCTGATAGGCAGGGCATAAGTAATTTTATTTTTGCTTTGGGTACCGATTTATTATGTCTGGTGCATTGTGCATCAGTAAGGTGACTTCTGAAATGATATTTATATTGTGTCAGATGCTGGGATGCAAAGACGTAGTGGCCTTGGTCTCAAGATGGGGAAGGGAAAGGGGAAGGCAGACATTTCAACAAGGTTAAAATAGCGAAACAATAACCAAGAACCAACTTGCTGATAGCTAATGTAAAAATAGTTAATGGTAAATTCAAACTTTGAGTTTACCAAACCTTTATCATAAGAATATTCTTCATCACTCTAGTGAATTACCTTTTAGGTATTCTGCTTTGGTGTAGTAATCTATAGTAAGTTCTGGGTTTTAGGATAACTTCGACTTCATGAAGATGTTTTTTATTAATGTTCATGAAGTAATTTATTGAATATATTAAAATACAAAGACTTAATAACCTAAATATGTTCAGTATATTCCAAAACATTCATTCAATAATTTTACTTAATATAGTTGAGAATATGATTCCAAAAACAAAATATTCATTTTCACTCAATATATTCAGTGTGATTTCTTAAAAGAATATTTGGGCCAATGAGTAATATTGGGGAAATTCTATCAGTTGGTGATTTAGCAAATTAACCATTTTGGAAATTGGACATTTAGTCAATCAGCTTTACACAAATGAATAATTTGATTGGGCTGGCCAGATAGCTCAGTGGACTAAAGTGCCTGCTTAGGCAAAGCTCAGCAGCTGGTTTTCAATCCCTGGCCTGCCCTGCTGGCTCCATCCCCAGGGTGCACTGAGAGAGTGATTCTGAGTGGGTGTGGTGGTGCGTGCCTGTAGTCCCAGCACTTGGAGGGCTGAAAACAGGAGGATCATTACGAGTCTGTTCTGTGTAGTGAGACCTTGTAGATCCTGCACTAAAACACATTTAAAAATTGATAAATTGCGTATCTGGCCAATTGCTCATTACTTCTTTCAAACTCTGCTGATGGTTGGTTACTGTGTATCTGTTAGTCAGTTCATGAACAGGCAGAAAAGTATGTGGTTGTATTGTCTCCTTGTCTTCTAGTGATGTTATGCAAAATGGAAAATTAAAAATGGTATTAGCCAAGGAAAGAAGGATAACAACCTAAATAACAGCAGAGCAGCTCTAAAACAATTAGTGTAAATAGGATTTCCAAGGCATGGCAATGCAGAATTTGCATGCCTTGGAAAAATAGGCTCCATTAGAGGAAGTGAAGAGAGACATGAGTTTTTAAGAGTAAATAAGGAACACATGGAAGTTGTTTTAAGATAAAGAGAACATCGTCACAGGGAATATATCAGGCAATTTTCTGTACCTATAACAAAATATCTGAGGAAGGATAATGAATAAAGCAGAAGGTTTATTTATAGACTCAATGTTTTTGAGACTGGTAGTCCAAATAGGTGTGATTGCAAAAAAACATAAAAGTGAAATGCTTATTCTCCAGATTAAGGTGGAAACCAAGAAGGAGAGATATTTATGCAAAGTGAATACTGGATATCCTCACAAGTGCCTGCCTGACAAGTGCAAGGTTGTGAGTTTGAACCCCTGTCCCGCCAAAAAAAGTGAATACTGGATATCCTGATGAACTTGTTCCAACGTTTTACACTGATTCTATGACTATGTATTAGTTCTACAAAATTATTTCTATGGATTATTTGAAAGTATGTTCATTAGCTATCATATTACACTCTGTTTTCAGGGATATTTCTCTCTGAATATCTTCTAGGACCAGGGCATCATCATATCAGCAATGAGGCTCCCAACTCTCAGGCCGGCTAGCAAAATATCTAAAGGAGGTGGAGTTTTAAACCACTGAAATGATAACCTTTCAAATGTGCTGTCTCTGCCCCAATACACTACAGTTAAACATCACTGTTCTGGAGTATAGCACTTTTCAAGTTTGACGATTTGGAATGCATTTGGTAGGTCATTTTTCCTTAACTTCTAAGGCATATCTGGCCTTGAACCCTAGCTTCCTCCTCTGAAATGCCCCTGTATTTCCATCCAGGGCATTAGGTTTTCTCACACATTGTATAAAACTATGCACACAGTGTGTTTGCCACAGTTGATTGGAGATGTGATTTGTACAAGACATATCCTTCTACCAAAACATCTACATCTCTGAAAAGTTTCATTAAGCTTTACAAGTTAGAACGAAAATGTTTATTATTAATAGCATTCTGTAGTAAGTACAAAGTCTTTAGAAATTGACATTAATCCTTTTTTTAAAATTGTATTTGATACAGCGTCTCACTATGTAGCTTGGACTCGCAGTGATCCTTCTCTTTTCAGCTTCCCCAGTGCTGGGATTACAGGTGTGCACCACCATGCTTGAGTTTTTGTTTCGGGCTCAGTGTGCCAGGGGTAGGGCCGGCGGTGCATTCATCCTTAAAGTAAATTTCTTTTAATATTATTTAATAAGGTCTTAAAGAGAGAGGCCAGATACAATATAAATTTCTGTTTTGGAGAAGGAAATAATAAGTTCAACAATAAGGATATGTTGTAGGAAAGCATGTCCCTGAGCTGACTGCATTAACTTGTAGCACATTTCACTTCCCAGCTTCTCCAAATAGTTCAGCTGAATGAAGTACATGAAGACTTTATTCTTAAAAAGCCAATAAATAATTGCATCTATTGGTTATGGAGATGAATTGATGAAGCAGATTGGCTTAATAACCCAAGCTTTCAACCTACTTGTGATAGAAATGGGGACGAATAACAATGTATCTGTGTGAAGATCCCATTTGGAAGCCAGTTATCTGTGGCTATTTTCATGTGTCTGCATGTTCTAGAGTTTGAGAGGAAAGCTCTTGGAAACTAGAGATAGTTAGTGTCCCCATAGGTGGAGACTGAGAAGTGGGATATGGGATAATGTGGTATTTAGATACAATGGAGTACTACTCTGCCATTAAGAAGGATAAAGGGGTGTCATTTGTAGTAAAATAGATGCCCCTTGAGACCGTATTTCTAAGTGAAATAAATCAGATGCACAAGCTTAAACATAGTAAAAATTATCATATATGAGAAACTCAAAATATAAATAAAAAGCAAAAAAAAATATATATATGAGGATATAGGGGATATATCTTTTGCAAAAAGAAAGGGAATCAAAGAGTGGGGGGAGGGATGAGAGGGAGGTGAAGAGGATGAAAAGAAATTAAGATGTACTGCATACATTCACCAAGTGCCCGCAGTGAATACAATCAGTATGCTATGCAGACGTGCACTGCTGCTAATGAGACATGCCTCTTCTCTGAGCCATTTGCTCCCACTTGCGGTAGTGAGTTTTCCTGCACCCTGGCTATGGGGGATTTACTTCCTGAGAGCTAATGCTTTTTGTCGAGGGAAGGATGAGGAGACGTGGCCAGCAAGTGTACAAGCCTGTTTGTTCTCCTAACTTGGGGGCTGCTCATAGGGCTCTCATCCTTCTGATGAGACGCAATGTCTGCCCTTTATTCACAACCCCATGGGGATTGGGACCCAGAGAAGTGGCGCTAAGATTGCATGAGCTGTTTTTGCCTTAAGTAATAAGCAATCTATTCTGTAATGCCAAAAACTGCTTTTCTTATACCAGATCAGGCAGGATGGGACACTGCAGATGCTTCCGATTGTTCATCGGTACTGAATGGAGTCAGTGTGCATAAAATTAGGTCATACAGGCAAGGAGAAGCTAGGACTTTACTTTACCTTCATGATGATCAACTAATAGCACCTGACCATCACTGAGTTTTGTTATGGAGCAGATACCATGTTAAGTATTTCCCATGCACTTTCTCATTTAATTCTCAGAACACTGGAAGGCAGGAACATTATTATCCATATTTTCTTTTGAAGATAGAGATGTTCAGGATGTGATGGTGGAAGGAACTTGTTCAAATCATGGACTTGTCATTGCAAGACAGGAATTCCATTCAGGCTCTGAGTGGGCAGCATCCAAAGCAGCAGCCCTTTTCCCTCACGTCTCTCGGGATGCAATCACTGCTTTTCGCATAGGTTTGAAAACCTGAAATTATAGACATAGGATTGCAAAAGAGCCATTCTAGCTATTTGATGCTGTCATATTTATTTAATAATTTATATTATCTTGGGCATATGGGATTTACGTACCTAGGGTCTAATCTGTGGAGTTAATGGGGATGTAAATCCATCAGAATCACCATCTGCCAGCCTCCCCGCTGCAGCATTATTAACATTGTAAGAGCTAATTGAAAACAGGGTGTTAAAATTCTCCAAAGGCTTTGTGAAGCTACCAGCACCCCTGTCTCACTATATATCCTTGGAAAATCTAGGTTTTCCAACAAAGTATTATCATAAGACATCTAATAACTAGTAGAGAGGACATTAAATGTTCTCAGCAGAAAGAAATGAAGTTGGAGGTGATAAAGATGTTGATTAGCCAGATCTGATCATTATGTACAGATGTATGGAAATATCACACTGTACAGTTGTTATGTGTCAGATAAAAATGAAGATACATAAACATGTTTTCAAGGTTGAGAGGGAAAGAAAGAAAGATGAAGAAAGCAAAAGAGAACAAATGAAAAGAAAGGGAAAGAAGAGAAAGAGGACAATGAAAGAAAGGAAGGAATGGAGGGAGGGATAGAGAAAATTGACAGTGCCAGGTAATAAAATCAGGCAGAGTCTGTGCTGATTGAGGACTGGAGGAAATGGAGCGTAGAGCAGTACCTTAGAAGTGCGTAATGCATGGAGATTGCTCTTCCTGGGTCAGTCGTAGATCGTATGTCACATAGAAGGCCTGGAATCTACAGATTTACTTTTAGTGCAAATTTTCACCAGAAAATGTTGTATAAAAGTCTGCACAAAGGCCAGGACATCTTCTTTGCCAATTACATTTACCCTTAAGAATCCAGCCTCAGGTTTTCTATAGCATCAGGCAGGATTTCTTCTAGATTCTTAAATTTCCAGATTATTCTTCTATCAAATAACATTCAAACTGAAGAGAAAAATGAGAGGGAAAGAGACTACTGTTAGAGAAAGAGAAGTAGTTAGATGCTCTTGAAAAATAGTCAAAGTGGAGAAAAACAGCACAGGTGATGAAGAGTAATAAGAAATTCATAGCTTTTAAAAGTTGAGGCTCGCCGGGCATGGTGGCTCACGCCTGTAATCCCAGCACTTGGGAGGCTGAGGCAGGAGGATCGTTGTGAGTTTGAGACCAGCCTGGGCTACAAAAGTGAGCTCAAAGCCAGCCTGAACTGCACAGTGAGACCCTGTCTCAAAAAGCAAATAAATAAATAAATAAAATAAAAGTTGAGGCTCACAAATAAAATACTAGTGTGGTGTATTAGTTAGATTTGTGTTATGGTATCAAATATTGATAATAAATCAACTTATAGAGATAGCTCCGTAGCACAAGTGCCTGCCAAGTGAAAGGTCATGTGTTTGAGCTGGGCATGGTGGCACATGCATGTCATCCCAGCACTTGGGAGGCTGAGGCAGGAGGATTGGTGCGAGTTTGAGACCAGCCTGAGCTACAAAAGTGAGCTCAAGGTCAGCCTGAACTGCACAACAAGACCCTGTCTCAAAAAGATAAAAAAAAATCTACTTATAAAGAGAACTTTTTTTTTTTTGTCTTACCACTTCAGAGGTTTGAGTCCACAAGAGATAGATTTTGTCGTTTGGGGCCTGTGGCATCACAGTGCATCATGACAGGAGCTTGTGTTGAAGGATTTTCCCTGACTTCAAGGTCGGGACTCTAAAGAGAAGAAAAGAACAGGCTGAGATCCTGTCCTGTTAGATCCTCCAAACCTACCCATCAATGCCCCGGAAACCTCCCACTAGGCCCCATCCCTCTCCAAAATGCCATGTGGCAGGAATCAAATCTTTTAACCATGGGCTTTTGGAGGACACTTGTCCAAACCACAGCACATGGGAAAGAAAGTAGCCACACTCATTGTTTCTCTGTATTTCCACATTACGCTGGAAGCCAGGAGCAGAGGGTAGCTGCTGACCTGGATTGCATCTGTTTCTTACAAGCTATGAGGAAGTCATCTCTGCTCAAACATTCATAGTAATGGCAAGCAAGAGATTTTGCAGATCATGACATAATCTTAAACTCCAGTTTTGTTGATGTGGGATCATTATTTGAAGATATCTTTATTTGCATGTGTCATGACGGAGAATAATGTACATATTGTTGATATTTGGTATTGCTGTTGGCGTTTGTTAGGCATTTCCCCAATAGATCATCACGAGTTCCAAACTGTCAAGGTACAGATGAATAACGAATTTATTATCCTTGTCAAGAAGCCAGTTTGTTTACTACCACCCCCTTTCTTGGACCTTTGTGTTTATATTGACTTCATTTTACTAATGAAAGATAAACATGCACCTCAAGAAACTTTGCCTAATCTCCCTAGAGTTTCTTTTACCATAGAAGAAGGTAAGATATTCACAGGTTTTGAGGATTAGTTTGAGAAAATCACTGAAGTGATCATTCAGCTAACCACATGCAGCCTTTGCTTAAGGAAAGTAAGTTAAAATGTAAGGTAACGAATGTATTAACCAATTAAAGCCTTTATTTGTTTCATATAATACATACCTTTATTAGTACTTATTATGGCTGTTTTAATGTCATTTGGTTTTGGTTCTCTAATTGAAATGCATGGATAATGTAGTTTAGAAAATAGAGGTGTGGTGTCTTTCTAATTTCTCTGTCAGCAATGTATAAGCAACAAAATTCTCCTCTGTCCACATGTTTAGGAAAAGGAATGGTGGCCTTTAGTATTTGATATCAATCCATAGATTTCTAGGCACTGACATATTGACACTTAAGTATTGACATGTGAAATTAGACTTGGTTCTAGATATCGATATGCATCTAAATATTGACATAGAGATCTTTTGATAACAACAGTCAGAATTGCAACAGCCATCCGTCATTGTTCACTCCTTCTGCATGAACTTGACTGGGTAATTTTCACACATACTTCTTTTTTTTTCACACATTATTCCATGTGTTATTTATCAGAATTTAAAACTTTTACAAATTTATTTATTTAATACAGGTTCTTGTTATGCAGCTCAGATTCATAGCAATGTTCCTGTCTCAGCCTCCCCAGTGCTGGAATTACAGACTTGCACCACCCCTCCCAGTCTCAGTGGCCTGCACAGAGCACTCATGGCTGTATCTCTTACTCATTTCTTTGTGTGCAGAACATTACGAATCCTCTGCTAACTATTTCAAGAAACAGACATCACTTTGTCAGCCTTTCCCCTATGGTTGCAAGGCTGTGTGGAGGTCTGGGCCTCAGAGAACTCTGTACATTGCCTTTACAGTCAGCAGGAAGCAAACGTGTTTTCAAAAGCTAAGGGCCCCAGAGATCCCTCTTACCAGTGCAATGGCAGTACCAGGTTACAACAGGACAATGCCAGAGTGGGCTGTAAAAAATGTGGGTACCCTGTTCACCTGACTTTTTTTTTTTTTTTGTCTTTTTTGAGACAGGGTCTCACTCTGCAGTTGAGGCTGGTCCTGAGCTCACTTTTGTAGCCCAGGCTGGTCTCGAACTCACACCAATCCTCCTGCCTCAGCCTCCCGAGTGCTGGGATTACAGGCATGCGCCACCACGCCCGGCTTCACCTGACTTTTGAATGTCACAGTTTTCTCTGAGTAGACCCCAAAAGCGCTATTTATCTAGCTCTTCATTCTCTTCATCACTGTCTTCATTGCTTGTACTGCTGACATCCAAAACTATATTGCTTTCGGGGTCTAGTAAAAGTAGCGAAGACTGTGATGAAGAGAATGAAGAGCTAATTAAATTACAAGCATTACAGGAAAAAAAGAATAAATGAGGCAGAGGAGAAGAAAAAAGTAAAGAGTGGAGAAAATTCAAATAGAGAAAGAAAAAGAAAAGGTCTTCTTCCAGTTTCACTGAAGAAGACGTTTGCATACATCGCCTTGCCATCTGTAGTTACCCTTATGCACTCTAGCACATTGGGAGTGATCATTGCACCTGTTCACTGACCTCTCTCCACCTCAACCCTTCACTCTCCAAGGCTCTGGAAACTTCTATTCTGCTCTCTGCTTCTTGGAATTTGTTGTTTTATGCTCCACATATCAGTGTCATTATATCTTTCTGTGCCTCATGTATTTCTTTTTTTTTTTTAAACTGGTATTCTGAATTTTATTTATTTATTTATTTTTTTGCAGGACCAGGGTTCGAACTCACGACCTTGCACTTGTCAGGCAGGCACTTGTGCCACAGAGCTATCTCTCCAGCCCTGTGCTTCATGTATTTCTCTTCTCATAATTATCTCCAGTTCGATCCATGTTGTTGCAAATGACAACTTCTGATCCTTTCAGTGGCTGAATGGTATTCCTTCGTATGTATTTACCATCTTTGTCCATTCATCACTTGATGGACATGACACTGGCTCCATTTCTTGGCTCTTGTGAGCACTGTTGCAATGCATGTGGGAGTGCAGGTGTTTATCTGACATATGATTTTATTTCTCTTGGCTATGTAGCCAGGGATGAGATTGCTGGATCACATTGTAGTTGCATTTATTTTTCAAGACGTTTTTAATATTTTTATATTGTTTTTTTATATTGGCTAAACTAATTACTTTTCTTTTAAGGACATCTTTATTTGAACTTTTGTGTACTTGTTCATTTTCTTCTATGACCAAAGCTGCCCTGAGGGAGCCCACACTTCCTCTCCCTTTCACCTTTAGAGACTGGCAGGTAGTTTACATCATTTTGAGAACTTAACTCATGTGATTTGTCCTATTGCTTTTGTCTGAAACTCAGGTCACAATTTATGATGCATTTTCAAACATTAATTCATGCTCTTGTCCATCTTGTTAAAAAAAAAAACATGAAAAAGTGCAATCCTTAGCACTTTCCCTGGCATTGTAGAGAAGAACAACTTTTTTTTTCTGATTTTGTTTTCTTTTTTCATTTCTTAAAAAGAAGTAAATAAATTAAATGCCAACAATGTAGCTGGGCTAGAATGTGGTATAAGCCCTAACAAGGCCATTCTATTAAAAAAACGTGGAAAACAGACTGGGATTGTAAAATATAGATGAGCAACATCCAAAGGAAATTATCAAAATAACTACAATCACAGGGCTGGTGAAGGGACTGTGAAGCTAACAAGGGCATGCCACAAAAGGCAGTGCCACCCTACTTCAGCAAAAGCCAGGCAGCAGCTTCTTGCTGCACGTATGAACCCATCAGCCTCACTCCTAGCCTCAGGCCTGCCATTCCAACTAGGAGCGTGCATGAAGGAAGACCTCATCAACTTTCTGCACCCCAGCCTGTGCTGTACCTCCAGGTGGGCTGCATAGGAAGCGCTTGGCACAGAGCTCCAGGCCTCCCCCGGGGCTGTCCGGAATGATCAATCACTGGCCTGTAAACTTCTAGGGTTTGGTTCCACCCTTATCATTTCTTCTGAATGTCTACTCCCCAGAGGTGCCCTC
Organism: Myocastor coypus; assembly: GCA_004027025.1. Lineage (NCBI taxonomy): Eukaryota > Metazoa > Chordata > Mammalia > Rodentia > Myocastoridae > Myocastor > Myocastor coypus. The sequence goes on along the minus strand of PVJA010031159.1, from coordinate 8,524 downwards.
CCGATGCCACTTAGAGTCAACAGGTCTGCCTGCTCTGATTCCCTGGTTTAGGAGGAGAAGGGTGATTAGAGATTCTTCACTCCACCTTAAGCCTGCAGGGAAAATTAATCTCTTTGTGCTTACTGTAAATATGTGGAACCATGGACTCTTCGCAGGAAAATACAAAAATGGGTACATTTCCACCCAGACAGAATTTACAGACATTCTAGACGGAAAAAAAATATGGCAAAAGGCAGGAATCTGGGTTTCCATCCCTGAGGGCTGAACAAAGTATCCCATTGCCTTTCTGTGACAGAAAAGCAGGAGGATTTGTGACTCAGCCTTAAGGAAAACGGGAGGACTCAGGGCACAGCTGCTGGAGTGACAGGGCTTTCAGATTTCCATCTCTTCCCAATAGCCAGTCAATCTCTGTCATATCTTCTCCATGCCATGCAGAAATATCATGAGAAGGCCCGGCTCCTGCACCATGTCATCTCCCATATGCTGGTTCTCACAGGCCATTACCACAACAGCTTGCTTGCCGAGGATGTGCTTGGCCACGTAGTTCTCATAGAAGCACTGGTCCATCTGTCTCGACTCTAATGTGGCCTGGAGAAGAAGGCTGGAGGTGAAGCTGTCAGAGCGCCACTCTCAGGTTCCACTCCGGCAGTAGCTGCAGCAGCAGTGGCTCTGCGTAGAATGTGGGGAATCACTTGGCAGAGGTGGAGCTGCTGGGGAGCTCTGACACAGACATTCTGCTGAAGCCTGGAGGGGCTCACTAGCTGCAGGGCCCCTGCTCCTATATTCCATGTCTAAATTGTTCCCAGAGTGCCCTGAGTTTGAGTCCTGGTCATCCTAAGATGCCATTTCTTCTGGACTGGGTGAGGATCTGAAGGTAACATAACATGCCAGCTTTGTCACCACTTCCAGAAGTAGAGGTACCACCCTGCCCTCTCTTAGGTCAGGTGCTCCCTATAGGGGAGGAACCAACAGGGTAGAACAGGCCTGGGCCTGGACAAATTTTTTGAGTTGCAAAATTTTATGGTGTTTCTTAGTTAATTTCTTCAAGCTGGAGCAAAAACCCTAGCAAAGAATGAAATGAGCTTATGTATTTCACAATTAGATTCCAACTTCCTTTAAATGGAATATGTGCCTTACGGTGAGGAGCAGTTAGCTTGGGACAGGGCATCAGCATCTCTATGGAGCAGTGATAGCACAAGGATTTTGCTGTTTGAATTCACTGAGGATGAAGGAGCCCACGGTGCAGCATTGGCATAGCTCAGGGAGAGCTTTTCCCAGCTGGGCAGTGGAAGGGCTTCTGCTGATTTCCAAACTAAAAAACAAATTTTCTGTTCTTTGAAGACTTTTTTTCAAACAGCGAAATCTTAAGGTCATTTGCATAGAAGATAACAAGGGTTGTGAAGACTCAGCATCCTAAAGGTACAGCAAATTTCCTAACTGGATGCCAGAGTCTTTCCAGTTTTAATTCAGAATAAACTTACTTATTTTTGATCTAGCTGGCTTTCTAAAAACTTGAGTTCTCAATTATTCTTTGAGCCAATACATCTTTTAAAATTATTTATCTTTTCTCTAGAAGAAAAAAATTCAGGTTTATATTCCTTATAAAAAAAGCAATATTCTTTTTATAAGTAATGTCTGTATAAAAAGCACATTTGGGCATTGTTATTAGCTTTGCCAGATGGTATGTTTGACTGGGACTGTCAGTGAGGCACTGTTTAGATGGATGAGTTGCTAATGTTAAGCCTTAGAAGAAGTCTTCTACTTCATTCTAGAAGGGCTGAACAGATACCAGGAAGCATGAGGCCTTACATGGATTACATACTCAATAAACTAGAAAAGGGAATGTGAGAGAAATATGCAGTAAATGTTCAAATTTTTAAAAGTACATTATAGTAAAAGCCATATTTCTATTAATCTCCCTCAAAATCCTTACCTCTTGCATGTTCTCTTCTGTTTCACTCTCATGGCTGCCTCAGTGTTGTGAATCTATTCAAAGTACTTACCTTTTAAGGTCATTATGGCCACTTAATTTAGTGGAGGTGCCAGAAGTTGCACACGTGATCCAGCACCTAAGGTGTAGGAAGAGTCACCATCATTTATAGGATGCTGCCTTGTCTTTGCATGACACACAGGCAGCAGGATTCACCATAGTTTTTGATCACAAGTCATAAAGGCATAAAAGAGGACTCTGAACTGCTTCAGAAAATTTCAAGAACAACGGGATAAATGTGTTTTAAAGGGAGGGAAAGTTTTTGAAGAGGATTCCTAGCAATGGATGCTTTACTACAATACTTCATAAAAACTCAAAAGCCTACTTTGTATTTTGATCATGTGAGGTGTAGTCAGTTGTGAGATTGATGTATCACTTTCACTGAGAACAAGACAGGGAAAACAGGAATCACAGGGACACATCAGAGAGACTTACATTATTATTGTAATCTTAAAATGCCATTTCACTACACAGTATCATAAAGTCTGGCAACTTTCAGTCATCAGTTGTTTTTCTTCCTGTGAAAAGCAACCAGTACAACTCAAAACAATCCTTAATCAGAACAGACATTTGCAAACATGATTATTTTCTAATTATACTGTAGTGTTAAAATTTCAAATCATGGAAATGTAATATTCAAAGTGATCTACACTTCTAATTTTTTCTTCTCATTTCTTTTCCCTATATCCATACTTTACAAAGTAAGTATAAAAGTATGTTTCAATGTCTGTCAATTTTAGAAATCAACACAGGACTCATTAATCACTTTAATGTGCAGTTCCAGAAAGAAAGAACAGGCAAAGTTGTTCCTTGATTTTTTGGGGGTACTAGAAATTGAACTCAGGATTTGTACTTGCTAGACAGGTGCTGTGCCACTAGGCTATATCCATTGAGTTGGCCCCCTTACTTGTTTTTAAAAATAGAATTAGTTGGTTTTCAGAGCAGCTTTGCACTCATAGAAGCAGTTGATTGAAGGCTCAGAGAGTTAGTATATATCTCATGCCCTGAAGTACCCACAACCTCCCTCACTGTCAGTAACCCCCACTAGAGTGAGACATATTTTGCAATGGACGAACTTGCACTGACATATCAGTGAAGTTCTCAGTTCATGTTGGACTTCATTCTTAGTGGCATGTTTTGGATGTGTACAAGTGTACAAAGGCATGTCTCCATCATTATGGCATCACACAGAGTAATTTCACCACCCTGAAAGTCCTCTGCACTTCACCTGGTGTTCATCTTCTACTGCTAAGCCCCTGAAATTCACTGATTTTATAGAACTTTTTTTTGGTACTAGGAATAGAACTCAGGACCTTGTGCTTGTCAGGCAGGCCTTTATGCTTCTGAACCACATTTCTGGCCCCCTAAAACTTTTTTTATTTTACCAAGAAATGAAAAATTTCCTAACACAATAATAAAAGAATAACAATGGAGGCACTTATTGAATGACTAAGTTGTGCTCCTGTGACTATGTCATTAAATGAATGGGTCACTAAATGAGGAATTTTATAGAGCATACATATTGCAATATTCAGAACAAAGAAATGGTTACAAGAAACTTCAAACTGATGACTTTGCTTTTATTTGTGTCACTCTTAAGTGCAGTGCTGTAATGTATAACACATACATATATAAAACTATTGTAGTGTTCTGTATAGTACAGTCTGTAAAGATTAAGGTACTGGATAAATAAGGTATGCTGTAGCATTTTTTGGTTCTATAAACAAGATGCAAAGAACTATACAAAAATATAGATTGGAAGTCTGAGTGGTGGGTTGTAAGGTTAGGTAGCACTCTTGAGTGTGAACTCTGAACAATCATTAAACAGGTAGGTTGTTAAGGAATGTCTGTAGTTAATACACTGTGTGTGTTTATCTTCAAAGTAGTTATTCAGAGTATAAGATATAAACACAAAACATTCTTACAAAAAAGAAACCAATAACAACATAAAACTTCCTTCTTTAATGATATAAGGTAAACTAACAGTATAAATGAAATAAATTAGCATATATATTAGAATATTTTGAAAAGACATAATATGTAATTTGGGGAAGTATTTGACCTCTCAACTTCCTATTTATTTCTCTTCTATTTTGCTCTTGTATATTAGCATATATTTTGTTTTTCTTATAAGAAAAACCATGTAATATTTGAGCTTGTGTGTCTGCTTATTCTACTTAACATTATGTTCTCAAGTTTCATTCATTTACTTGCCAATGCCTTAATTTTATCTTTCTTTATCACTTTGGTACTCCATTCTGTATAAATATCACTTTTTCCTTGTTCGTTCATCTGTTGATGAAAACACATGTTGTTTCCAGTAGCTAACAACTATAAATTGTAAACAAAGAAATGCATTTATCCCTGTAATATGATAGTTTTAATATTTGTGGATGATAACTAGAAGAGGAATAGCTTGGTTAAATGGAATTTCTCTTTTTCGAGTTTTGAGGACTCTCCATACTGATATTCATAGTAATTGTACTAGTTCATATTCCCACCAAAAATATCAAAGAGTTTCTTTCCTCCCTGCAACCTCACTAGCAACTGTTATTGTTAGATTTATTTGATTATGGTCATTCTTCTAGGGGCAAGATGGCATATCAGTGTACTTTTAGTTTGCACTTCTCTGATAGCCAGTGATGTTAAACATGCTTTTCATGTATGTATTGTCCATTTGCACTTCTTTTGCAAAAGGTCTAATCATTCTGCTTGCCCATTTTTTGATTAGGTACATTCTTGATGTTACTTCTCTGTCCATGGAATAGCAGGTAAAATGTTTTCCACTCTGTAAATTGTCTCTCTTTTTTTGATGATTTATCTCTCTTTATTTATTTATTTATTTATTTATTTAGTCTTTTTGAGACAGGGTCTCGCTATGCAGTTCAGGCTGGCCTTGGACTCACTTTTGTAGCCCAGGCTGGTCTTGAACTCTCACTGATCCTCCTGCCTCAGCCTCCCGAGTGCTGGGATTACGGGTGTGTGCCACCATGCCTGGCTAGATTGTCTCTTTACTGTGTTGGTTGCTTCCTTCATGAGCAGAAGCTTTCTAACTTGATATGATGCTATTTGTTGATTCTTGAAAGTATTATTTCTTGTGCCATTGGAGTTCTATTCAAAAAGTCTTGGCTGTGTCTACTGATAATTTTACTCTCTCTATATTTTTCCCCAAATTTCTTATAGTTAGTTTCCTCTTGAACGAATGTCAACAATGAATGCTCAGCAACGAATGTCAAATACAACTGTTTCATGAATACATATAAAACTCCAAATATTTATGTTTGCTATCTGCCTAACAAACATTAGAACCATATATGCTGGATAGCTTAACCACTTTGGAGAGAGTTAAGCATTGAATTCTCATGTCTGCTTCCAAATTTGAGACATAATTGGTAGGGAAATGAGTGCCTAGTTCAGGAATGTAAGACATTTCAATAAAAGAAAACTCAGTTAATGTTAAGAGGTTGAAGAAGAAATATCACACTGTAATGTTAATAGATGAATAAATGATGATAAATTCAATATTTATTCATGACAAATAAAATTTTAGTAAGTGCAGAACTGAAAAAAACTCCCTGAATTCTTTATACAGGGTATTTTCAAAGAAATTAGAGCTAATTTCACACTTAATGGTGACAAACTAAAAAGATTCCTTTAAAAATCATGTATAAGAAAATAATTTCTTACTGTCAGTAATTGTATTCATCACTGTGTTGGAGGTGCTAGTCAGAAAAATTATTAACAGAATTGGAAAGGAGAAAAGAGCTCCTATTATTCAAAGATATCTGAATGTCTATGTATGAAACTCTTGATCACTGGCATGTAAGCTTTTGCAATTTTTCAAAACAAAATAAGCACACAAAAGTTATTGTGTTTCCTTTCATCAGCGACAGAATATAAAAGGAGTGAAAAACATTCAGTGACATCATACTTTTAAAGTATTTAGGAATTATTTCTATGTGCTTTTATGGAAATGATTATGAATGTTAATTTAATGTAGGAAAAGAAGATTAATAAAATGGACACAATAGCCATAGACCTGAATCCTTCTATTATCTCTTATTGCATCGTAAATTAACTCAAACTTACTGCTGATGATAACTAACACTTGTTATCTCACAGCTTGTGCTAGTTGAGATTTCAGAAGACATGACCCTGGGTGGTTCTGGCTAAGGTCTTTTGTGAGGCTGTCATCAAGATGTCAACTAAGGATGCCATGCTCTGAAAGCTTTCTGAGGCCCAACACATTAATTTCCAAGTTTGTTGTTAAGATATCTTGCAGGAGGCTCTTGGTCCTTCCTCGCTGTTGGTCACCACATAGGTCTTTCCATGCATGGCAGTCTGACAATCGACTAAAGACCCAAAAAAGAGAAAATCCCTGAAACCATAAACTGTCATTTCTACTCGCTTCAGTCTATGTCTATTAGAAATGAGTCCTTAAGTCAAGGACACACTTTAGGGGATGGTAATTAGCCTTTATCCTTTGAAGGAAATATCAAACAGTTGGGACGTATATTTGAAACCACTAAAAAACTTGATATGATAAGGGTATCAGTTGTGTATTGTTTCATCAGTAGGTTCCAGGCACTCCCAATAAAGAGCTTAGTTGGTATGGTCTGGAATTCAACCAAGTGATTCAAAAACGTATGTGAAGGGCTGGACAGATGGCTCAGTGTATTGAAGCACCTGCTTAGGGAGACTCAGGGGCTAGGAGTTCAACCTTGGGCCTACTGTGATGGCCCTGCCCTTGGGGTGTGCTTAGATGGCCTTTGAGACCGGCATGTGCCTGTAATCCCCGTGTTTGGGAGGCTGTAAACAGGAGAACCACTATGAGTCTGATCTACGTAGTGAGACCCTGTACACCCTGTGCAAAATAAAAAGAAAAAACTTATGTGAAAGTAAAGATGGCCTAGAATAGGCTAAAGACTCTTATTTGAAGAGGAGTAGGATGAGAGAACTCACTTTTCTAGCAATTCAGGTATTATAAAGTTGTAGTAGTTAAAAATATAAAATAGTGCCTAGAGATGAAGAAGTTAACTGGTTTAGCAAAAGAAACACCTTAGAAACAGAGCCACACGTATAACTGTCAGCTATATGAGAAAGGAAGTACATACAAGTTGCTCGAAATTGGATTACAGATCAAAATGAGAAAAAAATGTACAGTGTATTATAGAAGTATTTCTTGTTAAATAAAACACCATAAGTTTGAAGGATTGAAGAAAAGATTAATAAATATTAAACATCTTACTTCACATATAATCCCAGCACCATAGTCTCAGCCCTCTGCCATGCTAAGGCAGGATGATACCATGTTCCAGCTCAGTCTGGGCTATTTTGCAACTTAAGAGAACTTGCTTCAGAATAAACATTAAAAGAAAAAAGAGCTGAGATGCAACTCAGTTTAGAGGCCTTGTGTCCAATCTCTAGCATGGAAAAAGATTGTTTTGTTTACCAGAAGTACCCTAGATTTTAACTTTAAGCTGTGATGACACAACTGATAGTACCTTGGTAATCTTTTTTTTTTTTTTGTACAGGGTCTCACTATGCAGCTCGGACTCACAGTGATCCTCCTGTTCCCTGCCTCCCAAGTGCTGGGATTACAGGCGCCTGCCACCGCGCCCACCTGGACTCCATCGCTGGCTCAGTGCATTGGAGAGCAGGCCAGCACTGTAGGGGGGCCAGGAATCAAACCCTAGCCCCTGTGCTTTCCTAAGTAAGGGCTTAGTCTGCTGAGCTATACCACTGGCCCTCACCTTGGCAACTCTTAAACAACTTTTGTGATCATACTAAAGTAATACACATTTGGTAAAAACCATATCTCAGATTTCAGGCTTTCCTCTTTTCCCAGGCTAGCGATGTGCACTCAAATAATCCCTGATGATGGCAGTGAACCACAGAGGCAGAGAGGTGAGTGGCAGCTCCATCACTGAAACAGTTGCAAGCAGGTACCACCAGCGCTCTATAGTATGTAATGTTGCTAAGGTAGGATGATATACTAGATTAGGTGTACTAAATGCATTTACAGTGAATATATAAAAATTATTCAGTTGATAAAAGGGTGACATCAGGATGACAAAGCTGCTGTAATGAACATTTGAAGAGAAGTTTGTGGCAAGTCAAGAAAAAGAAAGCTAGAATATATTTGTATATTTAGAGACAAAAGGGGTCATGTCCCCCAGGGCAATCAACTAAATAACCTTTAGGGTTATCTTCGCTAAACATCTGAAATAATTTTCATCTTGAGTGCACAAAATGGATGAGTTGCCATGTAGCTTTCCAGACTCTTGGGTTTTGTCAATTGTACATCATAAGCCAAATTAAATTATACTCTCCTGGAACCTGTGCTGTAATATCCTATAACTCAGAGGTGTCCCAAATTTCCTGGTCAAGGAGATTAGGGGACCTCAGAGGAAAGGGATGAATGAACTGCAGTGCGTCTAAGGAGAGTCACCCAGAGAAAAACATTCTCTCAGGCTTTCACAGAAAGCAAAATGGCCAAGCAATGGCCGTGACTCGTCCCGAAGGCTGACACTA
>PVJA010031158.1:0-25136 GCA_004027025.1 Myocastor coypus | reverse complement strand
TTTTTTTTTTTTTTTTTTTTTTGTCTTTTTGAGACAGGGTCTCGCTATGCAGTTGAGGCTGGTCCTGCGCTCACTTTTGTAGCCCAGGCTGGTCTTGAACTCGCACCAATCCTCCTGCCTCAGCCTCCCATCAAGTGAAGCTTTGTTATGAAGTTCTTTATGTTGATGGCCAAGCACAATGGTGTATCTATTTTGGTTTGAGTTTTTGTTGTGGTATGTTCAGATATATTACTATTGCTTTTGCTTATGATTTTTGTTTTTGTCTGTAGATAAACTTATTATCTTATTAATTAAATCTTCTCAAACACTTTTTACACTGGTGTTTATTAATTTGGGTTAAGTGTGTGACCTTGGTGGCTGGCACGAGATTCATTAGCTCTTACGGTTGCTGCATGACTTAGTCACATTTTTATTTATTGCTTAATTTCTACCACGGCTGCTTCCCCTTGGGGGTGTGGGTGAACAAAGTGTTATGAGCTCCTGTGAAGTGGGCTTGATGCTGCTGCTTTTAAGCTGCGTTGATTTAGAGGACATCATCACTGGCGTGAAGATTGCTGTGTGGGTAATCTTGATAATAATGAGTAGAAAAGCTAGGACCAAACCTATTGTGTGTACGGAGTTAAACAAATCCATCTCGGCATTCCCAGGGCCTTGCTTTATTATGAGCTACATTAATTTAGTAAATAGAAGAAAGATTAAGTGACTTTTGTGGAATGGGAAAGGAATTTAGTGTTTGGGAGGATAAGGAAAGGTAAAGAGAAAAGAATGTTCTTGTTTTGTTTTGTTTTTGTAATTAGTACAGGGCCTACAGGACCTACAGGGCTGACAGAGTCTCTTTATACAGATTGGACTGATGGTAGTTATTCTCTGGTTTTCAGCTTCCCCAGCACTGGGACATAGGTGTGTGCCACCATGCCCAGTCTGCTTTGCTTTCTCAGCTGCCCTAGGGGCAGAGCTGGGGCCAGCACTGCACACCAGGAATCAAACCCCTGCTGCTGCTCTCTGCCTGAGCAGGCACTTTAGTCTGTTGACTTATCTGGCCTGTCCAAGAAAAAGAATATTAAGATAAAAAGGAAAAAGGAGTTGGGGGCTGCCGAGATGACCCAGCAGTCTAAAGCACCAGCTTAGGCCAGCTCAGGCAACCTCAGGGACCATGGTTTGATCCCTGGCACCTTATTCTGTGCCAGTCCTTCCCCCAGGGCAGGCTGAATCAGCCACAATTAAAAAAAAAAAAAGAAGAAAAAAAAAGCGAGAAAAAGATGGTGAAGAAAAGAGAAAAAAGGGAGAAAAGATAATAGCGTCAAGGGAAGAAAGAATAAGATGTTTAGTATTGTCATGTCAAAAATAAATGTTGATTCACATGATAAAAATTGGGAAGAGAACTTTGTTTTTTTAATTTGAAAAATCTTAATTATTTATTTATCTATTTATTTGGCACAGCTCAGAGTTGTAACAATCCTCCTGTCTCAGCCTCCTTAGCCCTGGGGTAACAGGCGTGTGTTATCATGCCTGTTTTCAGGACAGCATGGCATGGCCGAGGCTCTGGGTTGGCACAGCATGTGGGTACCAGGAAGCAAACCTGGGTCCTTGCAGTTGCCGGGGAGGCTCTTATGCTGCTGTGCTATCTCCCCAGACTCTTATGTTTTATCAAGAATTAAGGCATCCACCATTCTTGTTTGGGGAGTTCCACAATGGGAATGTACATTATGTAATCAGTTTGTAGTAAAATTATGTAATAAGAAGTTAACAATTTTGAAATGGGGATAAGGGGGCTGGCTCATGAGCTGTTGGTAACTGGTAATTCACATGTGCACACATACATGGATGTATGTTGTTTTCCCATTGAAACGTGCTGGGAGCTTGCTTCCAGCATTGTGATATTGGGCAGTAGTGTGGGCTCTAAAAGGTGGGACCTAGTGTGGAGGTCCTTAGGTCCCCGGGAACACTGGGTCCTGCAGTGAATACCGGTTGGTAGCAGCCAGGTCTGAGTCCCCCATCCCCATCCCTGTTACAGGTGTGACAACTTCCTCCTGTGTACAAAACTGCCCTGACATGAGCGAGCCTGAGGCCCTCGACAAAACAGCCCGAGGGCCTCGCCTTCGACCTTCCCCAAGCGTCAGCACAGTAAGCCTTTTCTTCCAAGGTAGCCTGTTGAAAATATTTTGTTATAGCGACAAAAAGCTGACTGGTACAGCCACTAGGTCAGCTGTTAATTTTTATTTTGTTAAACCATGTTTGCAGTATGTAGCGCCTACCTACCTCGTGTGGAGTTGGTACACGCAGGCAACACACCTTAGTTCTTGTTCAAATCCTTCCTCTCGGTTCCCTTCAGCTTCCTCCGTCTCTTGAGCCCCATCTTATTTGAGAAAGATGCATCTCCTTGTATCCTGTGGCCTACCTTTGCTTTTGCTCTAGCATCCGAAACCCCCACATGCATCACCTGGACACATACCCCATTACGATCCTCATCGTCTGCCTTCCCTAGCCGATGTTTGATCGCTTCTCTGGTTTTCCTTAAGGGAGAATCCTGCCAGGTCTGTTTTGGCAGAACCCAGTTCTAGCACTACGGTTTCCTCTTTGTAATTTTCTATCTGTTGACTTCCATCCTGTTCCCTGTTCAGCTTATAAATCTCTATTTGTTTTTGTTCAGCCTAATCTTTCTCCTCTACTATAATACCCTGCTGTGGTGTCCCTCCCCTAGATCTGCTTTGGTGGTGTTTTAAAACCAAGTATTAAAAAAAAATAGACATCATAGCTGTAACAGGTGATATGTATAACACCTGGTTCCAAATGATAAGAGATTTGCTGCTGGACATGGTGACACATGTGTGTAATCCCAATGTTTCAGGAGGCTGTGGCAGGAGGATCACAAGTTCAAACCCAGCCTGGGTGATGTAGCAAGATCCTATTTCAAAACTAATAAAGTGTGCTGAGGCTGAGGCAAGAGGATCCATGTGAATTTGAGACCAGCCTGGGCTACAAAAGTGAGCTCAAGGCCAGCCTGAACTACTGTGTATTACTGCATAGTGAGACTCTGTCTCAAAAAAAAGGGCTGGGGAGATAGCTCTGTGGCACAAGTGCCTGTGTGATATGTGCAAGGTTGTGAATTTGAACCCTGGTCCGGCAAAAAAAAAAAAAAAAAAAAAAAGTTGCTGGTGATGTTATTCAGTGGCAGAGTTCCCTTGGGTTTGCTCTGCAGAATTACACACACACACACACACACACACATACACACACACACACACACCCCTTAAGTTGCCAAGTAGGCCTCAGGGAAGTCTCAGATTGTAACAAACTTCAAAACACTCTCAAAATGAGCCCTGGCTATGCATCAGTCCCTCACGGCCCCCCAAAGGTTTTTGGGTCTCTGCACAGACAAGTTCTGCCACAACACATCAAGAGTTTATCTCCTGTCTCACCTCATGTTTCCTCTTCCCAGAGGCTGTGGCTATGTCTGTGGGAGCTGGTCCCCAGTCCCATTGCCCCTAACCTTTTTTAGGGAACCCAATCAGAGTGTAGGCTTCCAGAGAGTCATTCTCAAGGTCAAAATTGGGATCAAAGTCACACTTGTACTCAGTGAAAACCAAAATGGAAACAACCTTTGAAACAGGAATTGGCTTCATGGTCCTGAGGCATCTGGTGCCCTCAGTCCAAGCTCCACACAGCCCCCCATAGGGATTTTATTTCTCAAGATAAGAAGAAAGAAAGAAAGAAAGAAAGAAAGAAAGAAAGAAAATGAGAAAGAAGAAAAAAAGAAGCAAGGCAGTAGTAATTCAGTTCCGTCTTCCTCTTCTCACATTCTGCACCAACCCACACTGCCAGCCTGTCACTGAGTTCTTTTTTTGACTGCCTTGTTACTCAGATGACAAAATATTTCCACTTCAAGTTTTGGGAGCTTCATTTACCTCCCATGCTTCCATTTAAATAGAAGCACAAAGGGTTGGGCTATGTGTGTGTGTGTGTGTATGTGAGAGAGAGAGAGGGTTTTCCTTTGCCTTTTAGCCTTTTAAAAATGTACTTTTCCCTTCAAGAAGCAGCAATTCAGGAGCTGACAATTCAATTTATTTATTTATTTGTCTACCCATCCATCCATCTCTTTATTTATTTGTTGTATAAGGTAATAGCTTATGGTGCTTCCCCGAGCCAGCTGTTCACAGGATGCCATGAGCAGGTGGTCCAGGAGGCCTCTGATGAATTGCAAAAGACACTCACCAGCTGCCGACACTGTGTGTAATGAGCAAACCTGCAAAAATCTTTATTTTCAATTGGATTGTACCTTTAAGTAAGCAAGGGAGACAGCCAGTATAACTACAAACCATGACCAACAACCCACATAAACAGTGTGCAAACACAAGTGATTAATGTACCAGTATTTCAAAACATCCAAAGCTAATGAGTCAGATTTACTAGGGTGCACAGGAGAGGGGGAGAGGGATGTGGGGGGTGAGAGAACAACTTAATGGGCCTTAATGGCCTTTCTTTGAAGCCTAAGAATTCTCTTGCCTTGGGTCTACGGTGCTATCTGCTATCAAGCTGGTAAACAAACCCCTGCTGGCCTAGGAAGGCCACTTTCTTTCTGCCCATTCACGGGAGGGAGGTCCAGTTGGAGAACAGATTGAGCGGAACAAGCTGGTGACCACTGCCCCTGCCCGTGATCTCTGATGATATGCAGGGATAATGGGTTACAAAGACAGACATTAATAAGGTACGATAAGAGGGGGGAGGTTTATTAATTTTTCAAGTAAGTTAGGATGCCCCAGGGCATGGTAAAAGTGTAAAGAATCTGGTGAGCGATGAGGGCCTTGGCTGATTAATGCAAGTCCGCTGTCCTCCGAGAGCCATCGCAATAATGATGAGATTATGGAGGAACCTACCGAAGACAAATGAGATGCGTGTGGAATAAAAACGCGGTGTCTTGTCCCTGTTTTGGAGCGCAAGGAGGATTTTCATTAAGGAGACACCGAGATACAATCGGCAGCCTGAGGAGGTACCAGGGCCTGGTAGCTGCTTGCTGTGTTTCTGAGTTCTCTGCCCTGGCCTTCCAGGAGGCCTGGGCCTGCCTGGCAGAGGGGCAGAGAAGAAGGGCAGAGGCAGCTGGGGGAGGCACCTCCACTGCGCAACTCCTTGGCCCAGCCTCCTCTAGGACAGGCTGGGAGCTTGGCTTCTGCCATGGCTTAGACTGTCCCCTGTGCCTGTGCTCTGCCACTGCGGAGGGATCCATCTGGAGCCGCAGAAGAGGAATCTAGAGTGGCCGCTCTTCCGCTTTCCGAAAGAGCTTCTTGGGTTTTCTGACCCTCGTGTCCGTCTTCTTGCTCGGTGCCCTTCCCTTCCCAGCCCGCTCTCCTCTCTCAGCTGATGTCTCCCGTGGAGGCCAAGGGAGCGAAGGCTGCGTCCCCAACAGCCCCGCCTTCTAGGCTACGTGCAGAAACTTGGCAGCAGCGCCTCGATCTTCCAAGCGCAGTGTTATCCGAGGAGCTTGCTTGGCAGGAAGCTCTACAGCTCAAGCACCAGAAAGACCAGGTCAGCTCCTGGGAACCTATCATTATTATTATTATTATTATTATTATTATTGTTATTATTACTGCATTTTAGGGAAGGGTCTACAGGGTGTTCAGGGTCTCACTACTAGATCAGAATCATAGTTTCTAGCCTCCCAGGAGCTGGGATTACTGGCATCACCATGCCCAGTCTCAGTTATCATCTCATTGTACTCCAGGGATGGAACCAACATGGCAGGCCCAGGGACTGAACCTCTGACCCCTGCCCCTGCTTGCAGGTGCTTTAATCTGCTGAGCTATTTGGCCAGCCCTGGGGCTGATATATGTTTAATTTACATTAAAATGCATTTTTTCAGGTGGGGAACAGACTACGCAGCAGGTGTTGCACATTTAAAAATAAATGTATAAGGCCGGGCATGGTGGCACATGCTTATAATCCCAGTACTTGGGAGGCTGAGGCAGGAGGATTGGTGTGAGTTCGAGACCAGCTTGGGCTACAGAAGTGAGCTCAAGGCCAGCCTGAACTGCATAGTGAGACCCTGTCTCAAAAATAAAAAAGAAAAATAAAGAAATAAAAGAAAAATTAAAAAATAAAAATAAATGTGTAGAGGACTAGCCAAATAGCTCAGTGCATTAAAGAGCTTGATTAGGTAGATGCGGGGAGTGGGGTTTGAGCCCCAGAGTGCTGTGTGGGCTGTGCCCTCAGAGCACACTGAGATGGTGATTGAGACTGGGTGTCGTGGTACATACCTGTGATCCCAGCACTTAGGAGTCTGAAAACAGGAGGATCACTATGAGCCTGATCTGTGCAGTGAGACCCTGTAGACTATATACTAAGCACAATTAAAAAAGATGTAACTAATGAGATTAAAATATGGCGTGTGTAGAAGCCTTGGAAGCTGAGGGATGAAGGATTTGAAATCACAGGCCTGGGCCAGGACTGTGCTGAAGACCTTGTCATGCAGCAGACAGGTGGGCAGCAGGGACCGGACACTGGGGAAGACCTCAGGGCCTCTTCATAACACCTGATTCTCCTTTCCTCTGCCTGTTCAAGAAGCTGCCGTGCAGCTGGGTGCAGGGGTGCAAGTCTGCAATCCTAGCCACTGAAAAGGCTGAGGTAGGAGGGCAGGAACGAAGGGAGACCCTCGCTCAAAATAAAAACCGGAAGGGGCCGGGATATAGCTCAGTGGTAGAGAGCTTGCTTAGCACGAGCAAGTCTTGAGTTCACACCTCCAGTAGTGGACAAAAAATGTCTTATTGAGGAAAATTAGCAAGAAATAAATGAAGGGAACTGGGCAATGTGGAGAGAGAGAAATAAAAGGAGGAGGATGAGAATGAGTTGTGGTTTAAGAGAGACCCTTGACAGCACTCGGGAGGCTGAGGCAGGAGGATTGGTGCGAGTTCCAGACCAGCCTGGGCTACAAAAGTGAGCTCAAGGCCAGCCTCAACTGCATAGTAAGACCCTGTCTCAAAAAGACAAAAAAAAAAAAAAAAAAAAGAGAGACCCTTGAGCTTATCTCTGTGTACATGGACACACGGATGGAAAATGGGACTTGGGAAACTTCTGGAAGGATGTGAGAGAAGAAAAAGAAATGGAATAGGAAGTAGAGGAAGAAGGGAAGCCGGAGAGGATGTTGAAAGAGTCTCAGTGATATGGACCGGGAGCGGGGCCGTTATGGCAACAAACCATGAAGTTAGCGCTAGTGCTGGGAGCTTCCTTTTATTGCCCTGGCAAACGAGGAGGACCGTGGAAGTCTTTGTCCTGGAAATCTGCTTGGTTTCCTGTGGCCAGTCACCTCACAAAGCTTCCAGCCTGTCCTTGCGCTCTCATTGTTCCTCTCTGCCTGCTTCCTGGGCCGCTCCTCTCTTCTCTCGCGTAGCCCGCCAAGGCCTGGGCGTCCTAGTAGAGCAGACCTGCATTTTCCTCAGGCTCACGCTGTGCATACCGACTCATCTTCTGCTTCTCACCACTCCAGCGGCCCCTCTCCAGCTCTTCGGTCTCTTGTCTCTATGGTAACAAGATGGGAGGATCATCATGTCTTGCCTTGGAGAGTCTGTCTGTACAAGCCGCTTTCCTGGGCAGCTATCTGAGATACCTGGGGAGGAAGCGCCTGCGCAGCAGGATGGCAGCATGGCCTCCTTATGCAGCGCTTGGCAAGTCTGAGCTGTGTGTCTCCGTGAAAATATGATGTAATTAACAGAGCCTCAGCAGCTGGAACAATTCAGCATCTCACATCGATTTTCCATGTCTCCTACTTACTTTCATGTTTTTTTTTTTTTTTTTTTTTTTTAACTGTCCACAGTGACAGGAAATCAAAGAATTATAATGGTGTGCATGAATGGCCCACGGTGCTGGGCCAGCATTTCCTTGAGAAATCCTAAGATTAATCAGTTTATGGTCACTCAATCACAGCTTTCATTCCTAAATTAAAGCTATCCTCCAAATGCTAGCAAACTGCCATGTATTTTTATTTTTTAAAAAATCAGTTGTACTATTTTAAAACTTGAGGGTAGTTAGTCAGTTCAAAGCAATATGGGTGGGGCCTGCTCTCTCCTTCAGGCTTATATGGGGTTGTCCAAGGTTTTGGGGTACAACGGGACACAGTGCTGTGTTTGCCCTGCCCAGGTTTCAAGGGCTCCCATGCCCACCTTTCCCTGGTGGAACCAAAGACAGGAGACATGATTTGAGTTTTTTCCCAACCTTGAAATTAGGGAAACTTACATTCCCCATGTGTACGGATTCATGAGCTTCCATATCAAGTGAGGTTGGTTTTCTCATACAGTGTATCTTCAGTCCATCTAGGGAAGAAACCTGGGGTTAATTTCATTTTAGATTCCTCAAAATTCTGGATTAAATAGGCAGAAAGTGGAGGTGGGTGGTGGGCGGGAAACTGGCCCCCATGTGAAGTCTGTTGGCTTACCATGGCTTTCTTTTTCTCAATCGCTCTTATTTTCTTCTTCTTCTTTTTTTTTTTTTTTTTTTTTTTTAATTCACTTTCCTTGGCATAGTCCACATCGTGACCATATTGTAAGGACCAGCTTTCCTTTGTCTTTTTTTAGTTGATTCAAATAACCATTTCACAAATAATTAGAAAAACAGAGAAAGGAAGAAAATTATCTATAATTGTACCACTCAGACACAATGGCTATTATTGTTTTGGAATAATTATCTGGGGTCATTTTCAAATGTTCAGTTTTGATATGATTTTAAACATAGTGTGTAAACAAATTTGCATTTTGCTATTTCATTTAATTTGCGTCAGAAATATTTTCCCATGTTATTATTAGCTTCAGCAAATATCTTTTTAATTGCTGCCTGAGCATCTGGAACAATTCAGTTCCTTGCATTGATTTTCCAAGTATCTTAGGAAGTGGAGACACCCCATTATATTAACTACTTCCGTATTTCAGGACAAGAGATCAAAACCATTTTCACTGTAATTAATCCCATGATAAGCATCTTTATACATAAGCCTTTTCGATTTGAGATTAATTTTTTTGCAATATATCCCCCGAATTTAGTGAGTTGAAGTCTGTGAATATTTTATGAGTCTTGATAGTTCCTGTTGATCTTCCCAAGTATTGTGTAAGTTCATATATCACCTAAATGTTTCCGAGATCACGCTTTAAAAGGGTCTTTTACCTAGTTAATATGCAGAAATGAGAGAGTTTTACACACATAGTTTGATGGTGCAGACAAATGTCCTGGAGATAAACATTTCCAAATTGAAAGATGTTCCCCTGCCTATTGTATTTAACATACAGAAATGTCTTCGTTATAGCCATTTCTTCTAAGCATGCAGTAAACGAACGATGAAGTCTTTGCCTGCTTACACTGTTCTATCTCATCAAACCTCATATAGCTAATTAGTGTCATGCCCCCTCAGTCATGCTGTGGATTTTGAAGATGAGATGAATTTCTCTTCTGTGTTTCATAGACCTTGGTGTGCATCCTTTGCCGGCAATAATGCCTTTGGAAAACAGAAAAAAAAAAAATCCTGAGCGGAAAGAAAATACATTTTCTGGGGGAAGAATAAGAATCTAGAGAGATGGAGTGAGAATGGTACCACAGAGTCCCAGCAGCAGATGTTTTGGGTGTTGAAACTCCCACCACAACAGCTGCAGCAATGTAAAATCACATCTGGGTGTGTGACGCGGCTGCATGATTACGTAGCGACAGCAAAACAGCCAGATGCTTCCAATTCATTTTAAGGACCAGGCTTCAGGTCTGAACCTGTGAACGTCCTCACTTCCCCACCAATGACTTGTCAATTGCCCTGGCAGTTCTTGGAAATATAGTCTCCTGGGCACTGTAAGGACGGAGATCGGTTGCAGCAGGTAGAGGCTGCACACAGCTGCTACACAGTAACCCAGGGTCCCAGCTCCAGGGTCCCGCTGTCTGTTGGAGGAGGGTGCCTGAAAGCCCCGCCATTAGTACCGGGGCCACAGGCAGGCTTGTTACGGTGTCTGAAGCTTCCTGGAGTTGATTCTGTTTTATTTCTCCTCTAGTTCCTTAAATTCTCCCAAAGTCTTCCCCATATAAATTTCCTTCCAGTTTAATAGATAACAGGTTGGTCATGATGTAGTAAGAATTGCTTCAGACTCTTGGATGATGGATGTGACTTTTGATTCCAGACCTGTTCTCTTCTATTCAACATGCACATCTCGTCCCTAAGCACGGGCAAGGGAGGGTGTCTCTGGGAGGAGGCCCTCTACCCCCTCCTCCTGAAAAGTGCTATGAAGAGAAATGAACTAGGAACCTTTGGAGACAGAGAGCTTATTCTCCTGTATTGAGATGCAGAGTTGAGTAATACTCCACGAAGCAAAATATGGTGTAAGGACTGAAACTTGTCTAAAGCAGCGCAGAGAACTTCTAAATCTTGAGACACTTACAGACTTCAAAATACGTCATCTCACTTAATCATCATACTCCTCCAGTTGTCACATTTATTGTTAGAACTGCTTTCATTGTGGAGCTTGCTAATGGGGTGCTCCAGGTGGCTCAGGACCCAGCAGAGGGGCGCATCCTTCTCATTTAGGTGCCACTCGGTGTCCTATTGAGCACCCTGCATCAAGGAAGACGTAACAACATCATAATAGAGATTGAGTCACCAAAGATTTTGTTTTTGACAAGGGGAAGGTTGGAGAATCCGAAGTGAGAAATAGTCAACCCACTACAGACTTGGATGAACGTTTAAAAGAAGAAGTAATAGTACTATCTACTGATATTTATTGAATACTTACTCTGGGCTGGGAGATGGTCACAGTTTACAATATTACTGAGCTATTAATCCTCATAATGACATTAGGAGATCAAGATTATTATTTTAATTTTTTTTTTTTTTTTTTTTTTTTTTTTTTTTTTTTTTTTTTTTTTTTTTTTTTTTTTTTTTTTTTTTTTTTTTTTTTTTTTTTTTTTTTTTTTTTTTTTTTTTTTTTTTTTTTTTTTTTTTTTTGGTGGTATCAGGGATCAAATTCAGGACCTTGCACTTGCCAGGCAAGCATTTATTCCACTGAGCTATCTCCCTGGCCCGATTATTATTATTTTAATTTCACAGAAGAGGAAGTAGACACCTTCCATGAAGTTAACCACCAAGTGTCAGGTATGCCTTGGCCCATGGCCTCTGTTTGCCACTAGCTGGCCAGGGTTCAACAGGATGAAGCTAAATCTAGCCTTGTGAAGGCCAACAGACTTGACTGATGGTAGCAGGCAAAGACAGAGATGAATAAAAGTTGTTTGTGTCATTATGATCTATAGTGTTTATCTTGGGTTTAAACATTTTTGTTTTTGAGTAGTGGCTATTGAACCCAGAGCTTGTATATATTGTCCTAGGACAGGCTCTATATAGTGACTGATCTATATCTTGTCACTTTAAAAATTTGTCTTGAGACAAGATTCTATTAGAACTTGCAATCCTTGTGTCTCAGGCTCCCAAAGAGAAGGAATTATAGGTATGTGGCAGCATGCCTGGCCAAAACCTTTTGAACTCAAAAATGACAACAACAATAATTATGTAAAGGGCGATTGACCTGTGTACCAGCTGCCATAGGAGAGACTGAGGATGTACAAGGTGTACATCTGCCTCTAGGGAGTTTATAATCTGGTGAGATTAGCAGAGCTAGAGGAAAGATTGAGCAACGTTCAAGGTTGCTCCTCCTTAGAGGAGGACTTTGCAGATTGATGGGCCCCGTGGAGCCAGGGCCTTGGCACTCAGTGAGCTTTAGGAAAAGTGTGCTGTGGTGGGGGTGGGGGTCTGCACACACGTGGAAGACAGAAGAAGAGAGAAAGGCTCCAAGGACCTGGCATCGTGAGGAGAGTTCAGATGCGACCTAGTCATGTTCAAGGAGGAGCCACTTCGAGTAGTGGGAGAGGCAGATCTCACTGAAAAGCAAAGCTGGGTTGGAATGGCAGAAATCTTCGTTACCCTGGTCCTGCTGTTCAGTGGAGGCGCTTCCAGTAAACTCAGGTGAGAGGATGTGGACCAAAAGAATTAGAACTTAAATTTAAGGCCAAGACATAGACTCTGTTTAATTTTTTTTTTTTTTTTGTCTTTTTTTGAGACAGGGTCTCGTTATACAGTTGAGGCTGGCCTTGAGTTCAGTTTTGTAGCCCAGGCTGGTCTCGAACTCGCACTGATCCTCCTGCCTCAGCCTCCCGAGTGCTGGGATTACAGGCGTTCGCCACCATGCCCGGCTTTAGACTCTGTTTAATAGCCTAAGAGTTCCTTAGCAACTACATAGAAGATTACGCTGATCTTCGGTGCTGATCATGGCTTGCAAAAGATCTCTTCCATCACTTTCCATCTCACTTAGAACAGCACAGTGGGACGCATCGAAGGATGTGGTGTGATAACACGTGCCAGGGAGATGTCTGCCTAGGAAGCAACTCTCGTAAGATTAGGAATAACTCACTGTTACAGAATAATGAAAATCAGACACACAGCCATGCATCAGCATGCTCAGCAGCCTACTTCACTTTGGTAGAATATCTTCTGTGTGTGTGTGTGCGCGTGTGCACGTGTGTGTGCGTGTGCGCGTGCGTGCATTATTTATTATTGCACTTAGCCAAACCATCACTATGTTTACCTTTACTTTCCAACTCTAGCGGCCTGCTCCATGACTGCATGAGGTTTTGGGGGCCATCTAGACACAAACTATAACAGCCCCCCTGGACAGGTTGAGCCAGGATTAAGGGGACGGAGATCTGGGAGTGGGCTGGCGGTGCGGTGGGCTGGGGCAGGAGGAGCAGACAGGCACTTGCGCAGGGCTTGCGAGCTGGACTCATCTCCACACAAGCGATCTCCACTCTGAGGGCCCTCAGGGCTCTGCTCCAGACCCTGCCCACCTCGCCTGCCCAGCAGCCTGTAGGTTCTGCACTGAATGTGCATGTTGTTGGTCTACAGTTCCTTCTGCTTTTCGCAGGCCATGGCCATTTTTCTACCACTTTTTCTCCCCCACAGGTTTGACAATCTGTGTGTCACCTGTGTGTTGTGTTGGAACCTGTCGCCTCTCCTCACTGTTAGCACTGCCCCTCTGCTCTCTGCTTCTCAGGGCTATGCAAGCATCTTTGCCCTGCCAAGTGCTTCTATCATGATGTCTGTGCACGGGACACAGCCCACCATGGACTGAGCACCCCTAACCCGTGAGCCAAGTTAAACCTCTCCTCCTTTGAATTGAGGCCATGGGATACTCTGTTTCAGTAACGGGAAAGCAGACAGATACAGAAAGTACAGAGATGAGAATGTCTGATGGTGCTTCCTGGTCATGGGTGTCCCTGATGGAAGTGAATTCAGGATCCTCCTCTTCCCTCTACACAGCAAACAGCATGAGGAGGTGGGACACACAGTGGGCAGCTCGAGACATGCCCACTCCCCTTGTAGGTTCCCAGTCAGCAGGGCTTCCTAATGGTATGCATGTGACCTATTTCTATAATTCAACCTGAGCGAGAAAGGACAAATTACTCCATTTATTCAACTAGCAACTAAGGGCTCTCAGATGCAGGCAGGTGAAACAATTGGAACTGATGTCCAAGCAACCCAAAACCTGTAACCTGCTGTTGCCACAATGCTCCATAAGCCAGCAGAAAAGCCAGGATCTTGGGCTTAGGACACGCCATCAGGGAGTGTCACCCTCTTTGCTGACTTGCTGACCCAGGTTCTACATCGAAATAATGAACAACAAAGGGTGAAGTGGAGGAAGGGTCCCAAGGACAGAAAGAGGAGAAAAGACAGAGAGACACAGAAGGCACTCAGGGAGGAGAGACACACAGAGAGTGACAGCGAACAGAGAGCAGTCAGAGGGAACCAGACAGTCACAGGGAGAGCCAGCTCGCCCTCGAGGAGCTGGGGCCCATGAGATCCTCGTGCATTTCACGTTGGATCTGCCTTCACTGCCACCTCAGATCCTGTATTCAAACCTTGTTCAGGCGTGAGAGTTAAGGAAGTCTGTGGCTATTTGCAGATGTGATGTGGTTTCTAATGGAGACCCCATGGATTCACCTAAATGGAACAATGAAGATGTAGGAACCAAGTTAGTGTCTGTCTGTTTCTCAATAGAGATTATGCTGGAGATCGATCACAAGGGGGATATCTCACTCAGGCAGCACAGTCGCAACAAGAACTGAAATCTGGGGGTGGCAACCAGATTGGGGGGGGGTAAGCGATGCTCATGCTTCCGGAAGGGTACTTTGCCTTGCAAGCGCCGCCTCTTCTCTGGTGCTTGTTAAATACTGTATTTACGCTGCGTATTTGTGTACAGTGGGATCAGGGGACCAAACCGCATCAGTGATGATGGCGGCTTGAAGGGGAGGTTTACACAGTGTTCTTAATAATCTTTTTAATTTATTTATAGAACGTTATCATTCCAAACATACAGCGCTACCACCCCTGAGGGAAGATGCTTTCTATTTGAGGACCACCAGCTCTGCATGTTGATTTGAAAAAAGATAAAGGAGCATCTGGCCACCACAGTTTGGGCTGCACATCCCCGCCCTCTTCATTATGTGGAGAGCTGAGGCAATTTTTGCTTCTTTCCCATTTATACAGATAAAGATAATGATTTGGGAAATATCTCACGCTGGCATTAAACACCACCAGTCTTGCTGGGTGGAAATGTACATGTTCCATTAACAACAATTATATTGTATAATTAAGGTTTTGGTCCCCATAGTGTGAGTCAGAAACTTCCTCAAACACTTAGGGGTTTATTGAAGACATATTAAAATATACATTGTCACCTCCCGTCAACTCCACAAATCTTACCCCCGCCAAAGCCCCATGAGTACCTGTATCAACGAGTTGGTTAGCAACGAACACAGTGTTCAGGCGCCCTCTCGTGTAGCTGTGGGTGAGGTTAATAGTGAGGCAGAAACCTTCTGCAAAGGGAGACACCAGCCAGCTGAGGCATCTGTGCAGTCCCGGCCATTGTATGGGGTCCCACAAAGGAGAGCTTGGCAGAGTGGGGTGCAGCTCGATGATTTGCAGTGATCCCTGAGGATGAGAATTTTCCAGGGTCTTACTCACCTGCACGGCTCCATCATTCTTTTGTGGTCCTCTTGGGTTAGATTTAGGTGGAAATTTCCTGGGTGTATGCAGCCTTCAGCACACGTGTGTATGTAAACGCCCACAGAGAAGAGGCTAATGAAGCTGAAGCCCTAGTGCCTGGGCGCACCCCTTGGTGCCTGCCCCCTCCTCCTGCA
This sequence comes from Myocastor coypus, assembly GCA_004027025.1. NCBI lineage: Eukaryota > Metazoa > Chordata > Mammalia > Rodentia > Myocastoridae > Myocastor > Myocastor coypus. The sequence goes on along the minus strand of PVJA010031158.1, from coordinate 9,941 downwards.
CACTGCACTCTCCCAGCAGCTGGAGGGAGCTCTGACCTGCGTCTCATCAGTGAATGCTGTTGGTGGTGACAATAATAAATTTGGAAGGACAATTTACACAGTGATAGGATTATAGATTATATAAATTATAGATTATGACAACTCTTCCTGCTATGACAGTTTTCTTTTTCCCCATGATAGCCACCTGGCTATCAGTGATGGTTTCACTGGTGAAATCCTACATTTCTACCTATGACCAAGAGCAAAGAAAAGCAGAAAACTGAAACTCCTAAAAGTGGCTCCCATGTTGGTCAGTGCTCTGGGGCTGAAATGAGTCAGGTGTAGGGGATGGGACAGTGGTAGGGTGGGACACAGTGAATCGGGAACACCAGCTTGGTTAGAGCTGGGGTGCTGTCCTGCATTCTCTTTGGGAGGTGTCTGTGAGCATGGATGTGAGGTGGGCAACAAGAAAGTTAATTTTTATAGTAAATTTGCTATATTCTGGGAAAAGCTGAGCCTGGGAACGTGGAGTGGATTGCTGCAAAGTCAGTTCTAGACAGGGATTTATGCACGCCTTGATGGGTTTCCTTATGCAAGGGTGAAAATCAGGCAGATTTTCTTGGGGAGGTGTGATTCCAAGGTAGGCCAGTAAATAATTCAAGATTCTATACTTATGTACTCTTTAGAACTCCTGGGAGAAAGATGGCTCCTACCAGTAAGGAAAGTTTGTTGAAAATTTGGGCAGATTTTCTTAAAATGTAGATGGATAAGCATGTTGTAGAGGTAAAATGTTAAGAAGAGTGAGCATAAAAAACCTCATACCAACTTATTTATTTATTTATTTATTTATTTATTTGGCAGGACCAGGGTTCAAACTCACGACCTTGCACTTGCCAGGCAGGCCCTTGTGCCACGGAGCTATCTCCCTGGTCCCTTTCGTACCAACTTTATGATAAGCAGAGCATGCTGGATTATGTTGAAGGAACTTCGGCGCCAAACACCACTGACTGTTTATCCCAAAGCAACGATCCCCTTCCTGCTTTCCTGAAGAACTGAACTTGTTTAGAAATCGGTTCACAGGAGAAGCAAGCTCTCACCATACTCCCAAAGGCAAACGTGGGCTCTTGGGAAGGGAGTGTAGGATAAATGACTTCTTTGCTGGCTGTCTTGTCTGCATGCACGTTTAGAATTGCTGCAGTCACCGTGCGAGTACGGAGGAGGCTAGGGAACATGGCCGAGAGGAAGGATGCACGGCACCCAGCTCTCAGGAACTGGACAGCTGCAGACTCCTTGGCACACCAGGTGACACCTTTTCTCTGTTGTGTCACTTGTAGTTGCATTTTCTGTTACTTGCAGCTGAAAGCATCAGGATCCAGCCACTACTTGGAGCAGCATCTGGCAAGAACGTTATTTTGGAGCAATCAGCTGATGAGAGGTACTTAAGATCCCAACAGGGTCTGACACGCTATGCTCCAATCCTTGGATCTTTCTGTCCTGAAATAAATTAGAATAGTTTTAATAAGAGACTCTGAAAATTTTTAGCCTAAACTGTTAGATATCTGTAGTGTGAGGGAAATGTTCTATATTTGTGATCAACTCACTTTTGAAAATTAGACTTGAATTTCTTACCCTGTACAGTGAAAAATGAAATAGATTGGGATCTCTGCTTAAGCAGAGACCATTAACGCTGAAAATGAGGCTGTTTCCAATGACTCATTTTGAGCTGCCATGTTATGTTTAAGGATATTCATTCAAAGGCATCTTCAGCCAAGCTTTGAGAATTTGTCATGCACCATGAACATGGAGTTGATGATGTGGCTTTTGGCTCATAATCATAAAGAAGTAGATATTTTCTGGAGAGACTTAGGCTCTGCATTATAATTTAGGCTTGTTTTTTGCAACATAGTTATCAAGCAATGTCTTTAACATTGGCAGTCTTGTCAAATGGGAATGAACGTTGATAGCAGGATGACATTTCATGTGGAGAAGATAATATTTCACTTCAGGAAGTGAATGGAGAAAGAACAGGTGTTAGAGTCTGTTGTGATTTGTGTCTAGTTGTCCCCCTAAAGCCTCTCATGTAGGTCATGGGACAGACACAGCTGGAAGAGCAGCAGCGAATGGATTGAGGGGTGAGGCCAGAGGATGGGGCGGACTCGAGGTGTGGAGCCAGAGAGGCACAAACCATTAAACGGACACCACGCTTCCCCCCAACACTCTTACCTCCTGCCCCCACCAGGTCGTGTTCTCTCAGAGGTATGGAGCAGATTATCCTGGACATGGCAGCGTCCCAGCTGTGCCCCAGACCCAATAGGGCAGTGGCAGTGTCTTGAAACCTCCAGTAACTGTGAGCTAAATAAATCTTTCTCTCCCTCGTTTCGAGTGTCGGGTATTTGCCCCAGCAACAAGAGAAGAGTAGCTAAGAAGCAGAATATAGATCTAATGCTTATTCTGATATTGAACTTGAACATCATTGAAATCTCCTTATGTCCTTCCCAGAAGAATTTGGGAGGTCAGGGGGACAGTGTATGAAGAAAAATGGAATGGTGTCTGTCATAGTGCCCAGTAACCTCTGAACAAGAAATCAAGGCAATGGTTCAAGGAACATGCTCCCTGCTGACCTGAAAGTGACATAAAAATATGCCTTAAAAGAGACATAGTGCAAGGAAATGCTGTGTTCTGATAAAATACAATCTGAAGCTTATCGGACAATGAAATAGATTCTAGGAGCGCAGCAAGTCTGGAGATCTGACTGCCTTAGCTACAGATGAAGCTTTTACTTGGATGTGTGCTCTGAAGTTTCATTGATTAAGTTCTTAAGGAAATGACTTTTTAAAACTTCATTTAGGATTTAGTAACAACAGTATTGAAGACTTACTGTCTTTTTCCCCTTTGCCATCTTGGGGGGCATCATGAATCTTGCAATGAGAATCTCTCAAATAAAATCACTTTTAAGTGTTAAATTGGAGGCCTCTCCAGGCAAGTCTACCAAGTTTGTTACAAAGCAGCAATGAAGGAACCAAGCGGGGACCCTACCCTTTCTGCTATTTTCTCTTTGGTTTAAGGCAGTTTTGTGGAATCGCCTTGTACTGTATCATTGTTTCCCTGGCACTGAACAGAATCTATGCATCTTTTAACTCTGGCTTTCGTGTTTGTTTTTTTTTTTTTTTTTTTTTTTTTTTTTTTTTTTTTTTTTTTTTTTCTCCTGTGACACTAGATTGTTTTAGGAAAAGGGAGTGATTTCAAGTGAGTTAATAAAGTTGTCTCTGGGGTTGTTTTTCTTCTTTGGAACCCTCAGGAAGGGAGAGTTGAAAGTGATAGTATTAGTATTCAAACATTATTGCCAAAATTGGAATTGTTACGGTCCTTGAGGTCAGATCAACCCAGATCATGAAATATAAACCACCACTGTAAACTGGAGATGAGGTGACCTCCGGTGTGCCAAGAAAGAGCTCACCTTGGAACCTCAGGAGACTGACAGAGAGAAGCCACACCCACACATGGGGCTGATGCTAGAGCCTGTCAAAACCCAGGACCAAACTGGGAGATTTCTAGCAACGCGACAGTTTCCGAGATGTCTATCCTGGAGGAGGGGCATTTCCTGGATGTTTGGAAGTATATATTTCATCTCACTTACAAGAAATGGATTTTTATTAAAAGAAAGTAATATGGACCAGAATTTGACCCTGCTTGGAACTCTCTCAACTACCTATTTGGAAGTCCTTCTTACTACAGCCTCCTGACTTTACTCGTTGCTTAAGTGATATGTAACTTCTGAATTTGGACCACTTATTTTTAAATTTCCCAGAGTGGTAGGGAGTACTGGGGGAAAATGCTTTCAGTGAAAAATTTCATATAGACAAGCAATGAGTATAAGTTCACAGGAATAAAGGAATGCGATGGTATTTTGTGACAACTCCCATGATGGCTAATTGCAGTTTTTGCTTCAGACCACTGAACAAAACGATGGATGGACTTGTCCTACTGTGACTTTCAGCAACGCCTCCTGCAGCTTGGTTGTCAGTTGTAGGCTGCAGCTGCTCCAGGTCACAGAGGTGCCATCCGGATGTGCTAGTCACCTGTTTTCTAATCGCTCCTGTTCTGAAGTTCCTGGCATGTTTTATGTTGGTAGGCGTCAATAAATATCTTTCATGTGATGGGACAGCAAGATGACATTTGGTAGATGCAGGTGGCTCATCCAGCAAAACAGAGGGAGGGAGACAAGGGCAGGAGTCTTTCATAGATTGGAGTTTTGACTATTGTCTGAGCTGTTACCATTTTCTGTTGTGTATTAAAACCAATCTTTTACTATGTGTGTTCATAATTACTTGTTCAAATAAGTGTCAAGTATTTCTTGGTGCTGCTTAAAGTGTTTGGAGAAAATACGTATGGTGTAAGGATTTAAAATAAATCTGTCTTCCAGTTTTACTCTCTCATAATAAAGGTGAGATCAATTGATGATTTGAGGTCACTAATAATTTATTCTCCCTCTTGATAAATATGTACAGTACTTTGCTCATGTGCGGAGCAGTGCATCTTGGGCATTTGTACCTGTGCATAGGTGTGAACAAAAGGAGAGTGGAAGAGGCTTGCTCTGCTACGAAGAAGCTCACAGTCCTGGAGGGAGCCAGGCCTCCCCAAGCAGTCACATTTGATGAGTGTCTAGGGGACAACAGAGTCATCAGAAAGTGGCAGGGGATCAAGACCTGCGTGGAGGACTCTGAGTCTCAGCTCAATGTTGGTGATACTGGAGGAACACTTGGAGTTTTGGGGGAGAAACACTTTGGCATTATTCAGTATTTATGACTTACGGAGTCCATCAATGCAGTTATTCAGGTTTTTCTCCAATACTGTTAGTTTCATGCATTTATTAATGATTATTGATCTGCCTACCAAATGGAAAACCACTTTGATATCAGTGTGTGCCTTTTAGTGCCCCTCCTCCCCCCATGAGTGTTCTCTGTTACAAGGTGGAGAAGCCTCTTGGTCTCTTTTCACACCCACTACAGGTACTGGGATGGTCATTCCTTCTCAAAGGACATTCTGTTGCTTTGGGTCCCGAAATACTTCATTTTGCATAGTTCTTATATGTTTCTGTTTACTTTTTCCTGTCTTCTCCCTTTGAAAAATGAGTGCCTGAGTTTCCATGGGGACTATCGCTGCCCTATGTTCCCTCTCTACATTCTCTGGGCAATCACATAGATTTTCAAGGTACCACTACCAGATAAAAGTGACCGCTCCTGAATCTATGTTTCCTAACTCTGGTCCCTCCACTGGGTATCAGACAAATGCATCCACTGCCTGGAGGAGCTCTCGCCTGGATTCCAGAAGTACCACTCTCTCCTCATATGCTACTTCTCCTACTGAAAGCTGGAATCTTCACTGTTTTCCTGAGTTCCTTTGATGTCAGCACCTTCTGTCCAGGCACCAAGACTGAAATGCATGGTTTATGTGTCACATGACACATAGAACTAGGTCATCAAGTCTTGATTTGGTCCCTTAAATCTATTTTTTTTGAAATTTATTTCTTTGTCTTACTCATTTCTACTGTCACTGCTCTGTGTACTTCAGTGGCTTCTGCAGTGCATCTGTGGAATTCTTGAGGGCACTGAGAAAGTGTGCAAGTGATACCTCCGCTCATGCATTCACTTGCTAATTAACTTCACGAAAATTTACTGAGACAAGTAGATCTCACCTCTACTGGGAAAAACTGAGCTGATCTTTTCGAGAAAATTATACTTGACCTGGAAATCCTAGTTCTATCTCATATTGTCTAGGTTAATGAACTATGTATTGTATTTTTCTGAAATGTTAGAATGTTCAGCTTGGGCCATTAGCTGTTATGTAGCCAGAGAGCAAGCATTAAATGACAATTCTTATCAATAATTCCTAAGCAACCTCGCTCAAAATTGCCACCTAGTATTCTGCTGAATTTATGCCTACAACTTTGATTGAAAAAAATGTTTTGGCCACTTGCCCATCTCTGGTACATCAGTCTTTTCCAAGAGCTAAATGTAGAAATTCCAAACTGGTCTAGGGTTTCAGCAAAAATAATAGTTTATTCCTCATTATTTGAGCAGCAAATTATTTTTCTTCTTTGTGGGCTTTCATGTGAAATGCTTGCAATTTATAAAATTAGTTCTTGTTTAACGGACTATTTATGAGCATATTCAGGATCACATTTATCAAATAGTCTTTGATGAAATGAATATTGATAAGCAGAACTAGAACCATTTTAGAAATGAGCAAGTGAAAAAGTTCTTGCAAAAATAGATTTCCTTTAGTCAGCCAACTCCTTTGGTGCATTTAAAGTTTGATTAATTTACTAAAATACTGAAGTCTAGATATGTTTAAGGAAATATACTAAATGCCCAGTAAAGTATACTTATATGTGATAGTGAGGAGGAATTTATTCATGCCAAAAAATGGTCTGATTGTGAAGATGTACAGTCTCATCTAGGCAGGCCCAGAGTTTTGATGGCTGGTTTATTGAAAGGTTATCAGATTTCCCAAAAAGAAATGTGGTGGATTAAAGATTACTAAAAATTTCTTTCTTTCCACTCCACTGAATGATGGAACTCATTTCTCTTCCTCCTATACCCAGGATGCCTGTATGGCCTGTTTTGCCCAGTAGGATGTGGCAGAGCTGTTGTACGTAATGTCTAAGGATGAGGCCTCAAAGATCCTTGGTTTTCACCACTTGGGGAATGTCGTCCTAAAGCCCAGCACCTATGTAAAAAGTGCAATTGCCAAAGACAAGCATGCTATGGGGGAAGCCTAAGCTAAATGTTTGGAGAGGGGTGGAGATATGAGAGTATGAGAGAGAGAGAGAAAGAGAGAGACAGAGACAGACAGAGACAGAGAGACAGAGAGACACAGAGAGAGACAGAGAGACACAGAGAGAGATAGAGAGAGACAGAGAGAGACACAGAGAGAGACAGAGAGACACAGAGAGAGAGACACACAGAGAGAGACACAGAGACACAGAAAGAGACAGAGAGACACAGAGAGAGAGACAGAGAGAGACCCAGAGACAGAGAAAGGGACAGAGAGACACAGAGAGAAAGACAGAGACAGAGACAGAGAAAGAGACAGAGAGACACAGAGAAATACAGAGAGAGAGAGACAGAGAGAGAGAGAGAGAGAATGGCCACCACAGGACCCAAAGTTCCAGACATTACATGGAGTTCTTCCTGAATCCTCTAGTCCTGCTGGAACACCAGCTCAGTGCCACTGAGTGTTTCACCTGAGCCAATGCTTCAGGGAGCAGGACTATCCACCTGTCCCTGTCTGAATTCCTGGCTCTCTGAATTGTGAGCAAGTGAGGTAGTGATGCTTCAAGTTCCTTCATTTCGGGGTAGTTTATTACACAGCAGTAGGTAATCAAACAACTGCCTTGTACCACCCACCATCTCCCCTGAAGAAAAGTGAACTTCAGAACAAAATTGGCTGATGAGCAAGGGAATCAGGGCAGAGCGAATGTTTTCCAGGTTAAACAGGCCTCTCTTTCTCAGGCTTCATCTTATTTGCTCTGAGTATCATTTGCCCTTCCCAGTCTGAGACTCCTTTGTTTTCGGTCTTTTCCTGTTTTGAACACCATTTCTCCATCTCTGCGATGGCTTTGTTAGCTCTTTTGTTTAAATTTTATATCAAATTAAAACTGGCCCTTGGGAGGCAGTAGGTTACCAAGAGACACTGGTCGGGGCCATTCACCAAAACTCTTCTGAGTTCCTGTGTCACAGTCAATTGTTGCAGGCCGTGGGAATGCAAGTACAAATGGCTGAAAATGATTGGTTTCTGCTCTCACAGAGCTCATCCTTCTATTAGGGGAAGCAAAATAATGTTGAGTTAATCACTATGCAGCTGGAGACTATGGTGGCAGTCTGGGGCACAGGAGTGACTTTTTGTGGCTTGGTGAAAAAATTCATAGAGAGAGTGACATCAGGCTTTGGCTTGGGAAAATGTGCAGGACCTTGGTAGGAAGGAAGGGTTAACAAAGTCCTTCTAACCAGAGGCAGTAGTGTCTTGGTTTGTTTTGTGATGCTATGACATAAGAACTGAGGATGTGTAGTTTATAAAGAATAAAGGCTTATTTCTTAACATTCTGGAGGCTGCAATGTTCAAGATTCAGGGGTGCTACCTGTGGCATGGACCTTGTTGCTGTGCCATAAAATGGTAGCAGCAAGGGCTGAAAGCTCACTCCTATAACAAGCCAACTTGCATGGTAAGTAGCCCACTTCTAGGATAACTGCATTAATGAGGTCATAGTCATCATGACATAATCAACACTTAAAGGTACCATTTCTCAGCGTTGAAAGCTTGGGGCTAAAGTTTCCAATGCACGAACTGTTGGGGGCACACTCTGGCCACTTGAGGTGGTATAAGCAAAGATCTCTGATGAGCTTGGAGGTCTGAATGCCTGATGCTGGAGCATGCCAAGCGCCAGGGCTGAGGTACTGGGAAGCTGTCTGGATACTCTCTCCATAGAAAAGCTACTCTCTTAAAACTGGTGTAGCATGGAAAATTGAAGGTAAAGTTCACACCGGGTCCAAATACCATAGGTCTTCTTTCTCCTACCATCCTGGGCACTGAGACTATTTGCTCAGGTAATGTTGCATGGAAGAAGTAAAAAATAGATGTACAACTCAAAACACAAATTTAGAGGAGATCTGTTTGATGATCTGAAAAGCAGCTCATCATCTTATCAATTAAAATGGAATACTTTTAGTTTTTTTTTTTTAATTGCTCAACTCTTAGGAAATGTAATGCTTGTAGAAAGAAAGGAAATGTAACTTTGGAGACATGCCTTTCCTAAGCCCAGAGAAGAGAGGAGAGAGAGCTCCTAAAACATTTAGACAGTGTCTCATTGTGGGCACAAACCTCAGTGACTCTCTGCCTGTGCTGTGCATCAGGAATAATTACATACTCTCTCAAAACCAAATTAAGCATTGCTTCTTGGCAAGTGTTCCTTCTAATTCATGTAGAACTACATACAGTTTTCTGAGGTCTTAATAAGTTGCACTTGCTTAAGATTTTGAAGTGTGAACATTGACATGAAGGGTGCTATCTTCAGCTGTTTTCATGTGAGAGATGCTGAGTAGAAAATGAGGTCAACCACTTGGGCTCCCTCACTGCCTGGTAGAATGCTTCACCGCAGAGGATGAAGCAATGCATCCACAGATTGGTCAATGGCTTGTCACGAGCCAAGGAGGAAGGGAGCTCTTTTTGCCAGTGAGGAGAGAATGGTGCAATGGAGGAGAAAGATGGCGGCACCAAGGGGAAATCGACATGTGGCTGGTCTTCAGGTAAGGCTATAATTTGTCCTTTCGTATTTACTTTGAATCTTCACCTAGGATTATGCTAGCTTTGTATTTTGGTACAGGGTCTCACTATGCATCTCTGACTCATAGCGATCCTCCTGTTTTCTGCTTCCCCAGTGCCGGATTTACAGGCATGCACCACCACGCCTGGACTCCATTGCTGGCTCAGTGCACCTCGGGGCTCAAGTCAACAGATTTCGACATTTCCAGTTCTGCCGATAACACACTACTGTTATGGAATATTGGACTATGCATACAACTACTTTCTCTTAGTTCAATGAGAACAAATTTTTGTATCCATAGTGATTAGGAAAATTGTCATGTCTGCATTCTGTGCTCTGAATAACTACTATGAGGACAATAATATGCCTTGTATCAATTATTGGGAATGTATTACTAATGTGTTTTGAAACTGTTGCATTGTTATTTCTTAGTAAAAGTAAGAAAAAAAGAAATTCAGCCATGACTATATATTAACAAATCTAAGTATATTCAGTGGTCAGAAATTTCCCCTCCAAGCCGGGCGTGGTGGCGCACGCCTGTAATCCTAGCACTCGGGAGGCTGAGGCAGGAGGGATTGGTGCGAGTTTGAGACCAGCCTGGGCTACAAAAGTGAGCTCAGGACAAGCCTCAACTGCATAG
>PVJA010031157.1:0-25153 GCA_004027025.1 Myocastor coypus | reverse complement strand
AAAAAAAAAAAAAAAAAAAAAAAAAAAAAAAAAAAGGCAAAGGTTGGAAAATAATACTCCCTGTGACCAAAACTCAGAAAAACACAGGAGCGACTATTCTATTTGCAGGCAACATGAACCTCAAATCAAGATTAATCAAAAGAGATAAAGAAGGTCACTACATACTTGTTAGAGGAAAAATTCAAAAAGAAGAGATAATAATCATAAATATGTATACACCAAACATGGGAGCACTAACTATATAAAACAAATACTGATAGACATGAAAATTATTATTATTATTTGTATTTTTTAGGCAAGGATTAGAGGGCGTTCCAGGTCTCGATACTAGATCAGACTCCTAGTAATCTGCCTATTTATAGCCTCCCAAGAAGCTGGTATTACAGGCACATGCCACCATACCCAGTGCCAGTGCACTCTGGAGGTGGGGCCAGTATGGCAGGCCCGGGGATCAAACCCCTGGCCCCTGTTCCAGCTTGGAGGTACTTTAATCCTCTGAGATATTTGGCTGAGCCTAGATATGAAAATTAAATACATTTGTAATGGGGGAACTTAATATCCCATTGTCACAAAGGGAAAAATCAACTAGACAAAAAAATCAGGAAAGAAATAACAACTAAACCAAACTTGTGAACAAAAAGACTTAAGTAGATGTTTATGGAGTATTCAACTCAACAATAACAAAATACACATTCTTCTTAGGGGCACATGGGACCTTCTCTAAAACAGACTCTATACTAGCCCACAGAACATGCTTAAGTAAATGCAAAGGATTTTTTTTTTTTTTTTTTTTTTTTAAGGAAAGGGCCTAACTACTAGTTTGGACTCATAGTAATCTATTTGTTTACAGCCTCCCAAGAGTTGGGATTATAGGCAACTGCCACCACGCCCAGTCTCAATTGCCATCTCAGCACAACTGGGGGCAGGGCCAGCAAGGCAGTTCCAGGGATTGAACCTCTGGCCCCTGTGTCTGCTTGCAGGTGCTTTAATCCACTGAGCTATTTGGCTGGCCCTAATGCAAAGAAATTTAAATTATCCTATGTATATGATATGACCATAGTGCAATAAAATTGGAAATTACTGACAAAACAAACTGAATAAACACATGGAAATTAAATAACATCATCCTAAACAACCAATGGGTCACAGATGAAATTAAGGAAGAAATAATACAGTATCTACAATTAAAGGAAAATGCAGGTCCAATTTACTGGTACCTGTGAGATGCAATGAAACAGAGAGAAATCTACAGTGGTGAATTCTCATATCAAGAAAATACAATGAGCACAAATAATCCAATGCATTACCTCAAGCTTCTAGAGAAAGAAAAGGAAGTCAAGCAGAGTCCAAAAACAAGAGGAAATTATAAAGATGAGGACAGAAATTAATACAATTGAAACTAAAAAAAAGTACAAAGAATTAATAAGCAAAGATTGGTTCTTAGAAAGAATAAATAAAATTGAGGAATCTGGGCCTGGCAGGATGGCTCAGTGGTCTAAAGCGCCTGCTTAAGAAAGCTTAGGCAGCTGCAGGGACCACAGTTTGATCCTGGGCACCACATGCTGCGCCAGCCCTGCCCTCAGGGCAGGCTGAGCCAGTCATAAAAATAAATAAACAAACAAACAAAAGTTCTGAAACAAGAAAAAAATAAAAATAAAATAAAATTGATGAACCCTAGTGAACCTTATCAAAAAAATTCAAAGAAAATCCTCAACTTCATGCAATAAAGAATGAAAAGAGGGCTGAGGATATAGCTTAGTAGTCTATATACCTGCCTGGCAAGCATAAGGATGCAAGTTTGAACCCTGGTACCACAAGCCATGCCAGCTCCAGAACCCCAGGCACATTGTGCCAGTTCTGAAACTGGGCATGGTGGTGCACACTTGTAACCCCAGAGCTGGTAAGGCTGAGACAGTAAGATCATTATGAGTCTGAACTGCATAGCAAAACCTTATAATAAATAAATAAATAAATAAATATTTTTTAAAAATGAAAAGTGTAAAATCACTACAAATCCTGTGGAAATTCAGAAGATCACCAATACCTACTGCAATCCTTTACTCTCATAGGATATAAAACACAGAAGAAATGGACAGATTCCTATAAAAATATGAGATACCAAAAAAGATATAAAAATTCTAAATAAACCAATAATTAGTTAATGGAAATTGAAAAATGTAACTAAAAATTTACAAAGTTCATGTCCTGAAGGATTCATGTAGAATCCATCATTTTCTACAATAAATTAAGAGAAGATTTAACACCAATACTCCTTAAGCTCTTTAATTAAATTGAAAGGGACACAATTTCCCTAACTCATTCCTGGATGCAAGTATTACTTTGATACCAAAGCCAGGCAAATACCCAACTAAGCCATTCTACAAGCCAATCTCTCTAATGAACACAGATGTAAAAATTCTCAACAAAATACCAGCAAACAGAATGCAGCAAATCAACAAGATTGTACACCATGACTAAGTGAGATTCATATGAGGAATGCAGAGATGGTTCAATATCACAATCAATAAATGCAATGCACCATATCAACAGAACCAAAGATAAAATCCACACAATCAACTCAATCAATGAGAAAAAGCTTCTGACAAAGTTCAACATTCATTCATGATAAAAGCCCTACAGAAAATCATAATAGAAAGTTTTTACCTAAATCTGATAAAAGCCACCTATGACAAACTAACATCCAACAGCATACCAAATAAACAAAGACTGAAAGCTTTCTCTCTAAAATAAGAAATAAGACAAGGTATCTCCTATCACCACTTTTAATCAATATAGTTCTGGAGATATTAGCCAGAACAATTATACAAGAGATAGAAATAAAAGGAATATAGGTAGGAAAAAAAGTTAAATTATCATTGTTCACAGATGACAATACACCATATATAGGACAGCCCAAACACCCCAAAGGACATCTAGATGTAATAATCAAATTCAATAGCATACAAAATTGATGCTAAAAAATCAATAGAATTCCTGTACACAAAAAAACAAACTCACTAAGAAAAAAAGAAAACCACATCTTTCACAATAGCTCCTCCACAAATGAAATACTTAGGAACCAATCTAACAGAGTAAAAGATCTATATACTGAAAATTTCAGTACTCTGAAGGAAGAAATCACAGAGAATTTCAGCAACTGAAAGATATTCCTCGCTCATTGCTAGGAAAAAACAAATACTGTGAAAATGGTCATACTCCCAAAACTATGAAAGCTGTGAATTTATCTTTCTTTATAGATGAGTAGTACTCTACTGTATAAAAATACATCTTTTCTATCCATTCCTCAGTTTATGGGCATTTGGGTTATAGCCTAGATTTATGACAAAATGCGCTGCTCTAAACATGGGTATACATATTTTGCTGTAGCATGATGATTTCAACTGTTTTGCAAAAATACCTAGGAAGAGAATAGCTGGCTTGAATGGAATCCCCCAATCCTAACTTTAATACGTATTTATTGTACTCTCTATCAAAATACCACTAGAATACCTCATAGATCTTGAGAAAACATCCCTAAAATTCATCTGGAACCAGAACAGACCTAGAATATATCAAAGGCAATTATGGGCATCAAAGGCAAGGCAGGAGGAATCATAATCCCTGACTTGAAATTATCCTACAAAGTTACTGTGATAAAATCAGCATGGCACTGCCTCCCCTGAAAAAGCAGACCTGCAGATCAATGAAACAGATTAGAAGATGCAGACACATCTACAAACACAGCTACCTTATCTTTGACAAAGGAACCAAACATGTCCACTGGAAGAAGCCGTTTTAATAAATGGTGCTAGGAAAATTGTCTGTCCACATGATGAAGACTAAAACTAGGGGAACGAGGACAGGAGGATTGCTTCTGTTTCCTTAAGAGAAGCTTTGGTCTTCACTTTCACCTAGGATATCATGTCCTGGCCTTCAAAGTAGACTTTCAGCCTTACAGCATAGATCCTTTGTCCCCGGTACAAATTTGCATGGGCTTAACCATTTACAAAATTGTAACACCACAGTTCCATGACCTTTTTTCCTTATCTCATTCTATTAGCTTTTTTCCTTTGTTCCTTTTTTTTTTTAATTTTTAAGCAAACATTTACTTGAGAGAGAGTATAGCAATAAGTGATATTATATTAGAAGCTGTGCATAATTAGAAGACCATACTGATAGGTATTCCAAGCATGGTTTTAGTATTGCACATTACTTATCCTCAGTGTATTTGTTTGATTCACAGATATCAGTATATATAGTTAGTCAGGGTGTAAATTCTACCAATTAACCTGCTGGTTTCAAAAATCCATTGGACAATTTTAGGACCATTGTCTTAACCATCTTTTGTGTGTAAGTGCATGGTTTTGTCTCCATCATGTTTCCCAGTTTCTCTCCTAGTTCTCTCTTCATTGTTTAGTCCTTAAATTCTCACTTTTCATTTAACTATATTATACCTTTTCATTTTTATTTCTTCTTTTGAGTTCTTATATTAGGGAGACTATATAATATTTACACATGTAGGTCTGGTTTATTTCACTTATGAGTTCAAGATACATCTACTTATATATGAAGGCTTTGAGTTTGTCATTCTTTATAGCACAGTAATATTCCACTGTATAAAAACACTACATCTTCTTCAACCGTTCTTCAGGTGATGGGCATTTTTGTTGTTTCCAAGATTTGGCTCTCACAAATTGTGCTGCTATAATCATAGGTGCACAAATATCACTACTATGGTATGACGTTTTCAGTTTTTCTGGGAAAATTCCCTGTAGGGGGAATAGCTGGATTGAATGGGATTTCCAGTCCTAGTTTTTTAAGGAGTCACCACCCTGATTTCCATAATGGTTGTGCTAGTCTGTAATCCCACCAGCAGTAGACAAGTAGTCCTTTTCCCCACAGCCTTTCCAACATGTGTTGTTGGTTGAATTAAAAAATATCTGTGTAATAATGTGTATTTGTTTTTTTTTTAACATTCTATAGGGGTTTTAAAGTTTAGAATATCAACAATTGATGGAAAATAGCTGTTTCATGTCATGTCTAAGGTGTTTGATATTTAGAAAGATAATGATGTTAAGCTCAAGTGCTTAAGTTATAGGGAATAATATCATTAAGCTTCTCTTCTGGATGGTTAATAACTTAAGTTGGCAGTCCAAACAATTAGAGAAAAAGAAGGGATACAAGTATAGCCAATATTTGGGATCTAGTCCTTCAAGGGCAGTGAGAACACAGGACACAAAAGAACCTGTACTGTAATAGCATATAACTCAGTGGAGTTTCAAATTTCCTGTTCAAGGAGATCATGGGGCTGCAGAGGAAAGTGATCGATGATGTACAGTGTGCCTAAGGAGAGTCACCTACACAGAAAACATTCTCTCAGGATTGCACAGAGAGCAAAATGGTCAAGCATTGGCTGTGATTCATCCAGATGGCTGGCACTGACAAAAGTGTTACAAATCACAGCACATGGTTTCAGGGTAAACCCTGAGAGGACCTCACTGACCTGATATAAAACTTACATATTCTTTGTGACATAGGTCTTGCTTTATCTTGGTCTTAACCATTCAGCAGAAAATCTAACCATAAAGTATAAAAAGGAAAGCCATATTATTATGCTGAGTTATAAAAGGCTCAAGTCAACAACCCCCGATAATGCCAGATGAGCTGAAAATCCACTACTGTTATGGATTATTAGACTAAATATACAGATACTTTCTCTTTGTGCAATGAAAAGAAAAATCTGTACTAATGAGATTTAGACAAGAAATCATGCTTGCATCTTGTACTCTGAACAACTACAATGAAGACAATATTATGCAATGTATTAACTATTATTTAAAAAATTTGCATAGCACACTATATGGAACTTCAGGCCTTTGGCTCCTTCAGATCCTAGTACCCAGACTTCTTTGTGTACTCTTCCACACCTGACTGGGTGGATGGCCATTAAGCCAATCTATCAACTCTTATATATTTGTGTATCTTATATTATATCTGTTTCTCTAGTAAAACTGACAAAATGACTTATACAATGAGTTTCCAAAACTGAACCAAGAAGATATAAAATCCTGAAAAATCTAATAAGCAAGGAAACTAAGGTAGTAATAACAAACTTACCGATTAATAAAATCCCAGCATCAGAAGGATTCACTGATGAATTCTGCCATACTTCAGGTAAGATCTAATTCCAGTAGTCCACAGACTCTTTAATGAAATTGAAAGGGAAGGAGTATTCCCAAAGTCATGCCTGGAAGCCAGCATTACTCTGAATCAAAGAACAGACTGAGCCCAAGTAAAAAGAAAGCTATAGGTCAATCTGTTTAGTGAACATAGATGTAAAAATTTTCAACAAGATGCCAGAAAACAGAATGGCATAAATCATTAAAAAGATATAGGTCATGACCAAGTAGACCTCATCCCAGGGATAGAAGGATGGTTCAAACATGCGTATAAAACAAATACATATAAAACAGCACATAAACAAAAGGAAGGACAAAACTCACATGGCAATCTCAATAGATACAAAGAACAAAATTCTACATTTCTTATGATTTTAAAAAAAAATGAGTACAAGCTGGGCGTGGTGGCTCACACCTATAATCCCAGCACTCAGGAGGCTGAAGCTGGAGGATTGGTGTGAGTTCAAGACCAGCCTGGGCTACAAAAGTAAGCTCAAGGCCAGCCTCAACTGCATAGCGAAACCCTGTCTCAAAAAGATAAAAAAAAAAAAAAAATGAGTACAGGGGCCTGGCGGGATGGCTCAGTGATCTAAAGCACCTGCTTGGGAAACCTTGGGTGGCTTCAGGGGCTGCGGTTCAATCCCCGGCACCACATGCTGCGCCAGCCCTGCCCTTGGGGTGGGCTGAGCCGGCCATAAAAATGAGTGTATAAACAAACAAAGGTTCTGAAACAAGAAAAATAAATAAATACATTTTTTAAAAAAATGAGTACATATACAGAAGGACACTATCTTAATATGATATAAGCCATTCATGAGAAACCTACTGTCAACATCATAGAATAGGTAATAAGGAAATGATGAAAGCTTTGCCTCTAAGCCAGAAACAAGCCCAACAAATCCTCCACCAGAATCCCTATTCAATATAGTACTTGAGATTGCCAGAGCAATCAAACAAAGGACAGAAAACAGGATATGTCTACGAAAGGAAGAAATCAATTGATTATTATCAGAAAATGGTATGATTCTTTATACATAAGACTCAAAAATTTTCATGAAAAGTTTTCTAGGATAACTAAATTGAGTAGAATAGCTAGATATTAAACAACACACACACACACACACACATACACACACACACACACACACACACACACACACACACACACAAGCCCAATTGAATTCCTTTACCCCAACAATGAACTAACAGAGAAAAAAATGAAGAAAGCAATACTGTTCCACCAAGAAAAATTACTTAGGAATCAACCAAATAAGTGAACGCTCTCTATGAGGAAAACTAAAGAACTGAAAAGGACAATGAAGGACATATCAGAAAATACACAGATATCCCCTGTTCCTAGATAGGAACAACCAATATTGCCAAAACGGTCATAGTTCCAAAACTGATAAAATAGATTTAACATAAAACCCATCAAAATACCAATTTTATTCTCTACAGAAGTAGAGAAAGCAATGCTAAAGTCCACATCGAACCAGAAGATACATAGACTAGTAAACGAAATTTTGGGTAACAAGAGCAAGGTGGATAGTATCACAATCCAAAACGTCAAGTTATGTTACAAAGTTATAGCAACAAAAGCAGAAAGGTACTGAAACCAAAACAGTCATATGGACTCATAGAACAGAACAGAGGATACCAAAATAGTGCCATTCATATTCAGCTCCTTGATCTTTTTAACAAGGAGGCCAAAAACATACACTGGAGGGAAGATAGCCTCTTTAAGAAATGGTACTGGGAAAACTAGCTACCCACATTGCAGAAAATGGAATCTAGATCCATATCCCTCACCATGTACTAAACTAAAAAAAAAAGTGAATCACAGATCTAAATATTCAACAGAAATACTAAATCTGCTGGAAGATAAAACTAGTAAAATTCTGGAAGACATAGCCATAGGCAAAGATTTTTTGCACAGACCCCTAATTGCCCAAGAAATAGTATCAACAAACAACAAGTGAAATCATATCAAATTTAAAGGAAATAACCAGCATAGTAAAAAGACAAAATACAGAATGGGAAAAATATTTTGCCAGGTACACCTTGGATATAGGACCAATATCTGGAATATACCAACAAAACAACAACAACAAAAACCCTAAAAAAATTAGCCCCTTAAAAATGAAATAGCCAATAAAAAATGGACTGAGTAGACACTTCACACAAGAAAAAACACAAACGACATGAAAAAGTGTTCAACATCTCTGGTAATTAGAGAAACGCAAATTAAGACACCCGAAAATGTCTATCTTACTCCATAAACACGGACTACCATGTAGAATTAAATAGTAATAAATAGTGGTGAGACTGCAAGGGGAAAATACCCTTCCACATTGTGGGTGGGAGTGTAAATTAGTACAATCATAATGGAATCATTACAAAGATTCCACAAGAAACCAAACTTGAAATTCCATTAAACACAGCTAGTTCCTTCTTGATATCCTTTGTAAATAATTAAAAGATACCATATTACAGGGATACACACATACCCAGGTATAATTGCACCACATAACACATAATAGGAAGCAGCCTTCATGTCCATGAACAGATGAAAGAACAAAAATACTGTGGTACAGTATTTATATACAATGAGATGCCACTCTGACATAAAGAAGGATAAATTCAAGACAATCATAGCAAAATAGATATACCTTGAAAACATGAGTGGTAAGTGAAATAAATCAGACACAAGAGCTCAAATATTACATGGTTTATCTTATTTGAGAAATTCAAGGCATAAGTTAAAGATCAAAATAAAGGATGAGTGATAGGAAACAGAGAAATAAATATTCTGTGAAAGGGAAGGGAACCAAAAGACAGAGGGAAGAGGAGGAGAGGAGGGTAGGACAAAGAATTAAGATGCGTTATGTACAGGTATCAGCTGCCCGTGGTGAATGAAGTGACTCTGTACAAATATGTACAGAGAAAATGCCTATTTGAGTGCTTGTTGTGTTCCCAGTTCCACGCCTTGCATTGTAAAGAAGCTTAAAATACCTATAAGCAGTGAATCGTTTAATGCTATAATATGTGAATGTCGCCTCAGTAAGAAATGAAGAAACTTGTAAAGCTAGTGTCTCCCAAGAAGGGAATGGTGATGATGGAATGTGGATGTTAGGACTAAGCTTCACACATCCAACCGACCTTTCGTGAGTATGTGTTTCACTCCCGGCACACACGTAAGGCCAGCCAGTGTTTAAATAACGCAAAGCCTCTAAGGTAATACGCTAGGTTGCCTTCTATACTACAAATTTATGCCTGTAATTAAGAGAGAGAAGATAAATGCCAGCTTCTTGTAGGAGGGAGAGCTATTCTCAGAATACTACGGCTGTAACACAGAAAAGAAACCTCTGGATATGAAAATTAGCAATGAAATGGCACTAGCATGGCTTGGATACAGATGGCTAGGCTTGCTACCAGGTTTCAGTGTTCTTTTAATGTAGCCATAAGAACTGCTGTCCAAAATTCAACTATTAAATGTCTATTTAATACTTATCAACAGAATAAAGAAATGATGTAAGTGGTGCGATAGTTACAGATTCCCAAAAGCCTGAGTAATGGTAGGATATCTATAAACATATCAAACTGCACCCTGGAGGATGCTATGTAGCATTACACTGCTGGTTCCAAAATATGTCCTGCCCAAACTGTCATGATAAACAATTTTGCTGAAGACATGAATGGTACTGATGATCAAATTTAGAGCTGACCATGAACCCCAGGAGAGAACATTCACATACACAGTGACAGATGGAAAATCTATGACAAACTTTTCTGACTGAAATGATGGTCAGGTTAGGCAAGATGAAGTTTAATATAGATAAAGGGATTTACTTTTGGGAAACAAAACAACTACCAAGTACAGTCATTAGATATATAACTTAAAGCAGTACATTCACTTAAAAGCATTATGTTTCCCTTGACTGTGAAGTTCAAGGTAATCCCATCCCTGTCAGGCACCCCATGTTAGAAGGGCTCTCAGGCAGCTGTTGAAAGAGAAAACCCACGAAGTGAGGGATTTTCTTGAGGTCATTAGAAGAACTGTTTATGTAGCATTTGTAGAAGAAAGCATAGTGTAGTCACGTGTAAATATTTAATGGCCAAAAGGCAGAAAACTAGAATGAAAGCCCAATGAACTTTAGTTTTACCTGTACTTTAAAGACTTTTCTGAGAAAAAAAAAAAAAAAAAAGTGTAGAAATGGAATGTGCTTTGCATGTCACTGGAGGTGTCATAATTGTCCCTGAATGAAGCTTTGTGTGGGACACTGATGAGCAGATCTAGGGTTAGGCTTTCTAATGTCAGTTTTAGGGCTGAGTTTCTATAATGCAAACAGGTAAATAAATGTTTTAAAAATACACATACAGACTACATGAAAATACATATGCATACATACAAAGAGGTAAAGCATTCCAGGAGAGGTCAAAAATTAGTCTTGAGTTCCTCAGGTCTGACTGAGGAGATAAAAGGCAGCATAGATATTAGGAAAATAACATAATACAAGTTAAATGTGGGGCTAGGGAGATAGCTCAGTGGTCTAAGCGTCTGCCTGGTAAGTACAAGGACCTGGGTTCAGTCCCCTGCTGTGCTGGATGCCGAAACCAGGCATGGTGGTGCATGTCTGCAATCCCAGCACAGGGAAGGCTGAGATAGGACAATCACTATGAGTCTGAGCTGTGTAGGGAGACCCAAATACATGCATACATACATACATACATACATACATAATTTTTAAAAACTTCTAGGTCATATGTGAAGACAGTTCTAAAAGAAATAAACAGAGAAAGAAAAAGGCAAACCCAGGAGATCGGAAATGTGCTGTGCCAATAACTCTGTTCTGAGATAAAAAGGACTGGGTTGGTTTAATAGTAATAGGAAGAAAAAGAAAACAGTATAACATTAATATGAGAAAAGCTGTCAGAACTTGGTCACTAGCCACTTACAAGAAATAAAGTAATACTGTAGTATAGGCTTATTCAAGGTCTTGCAGAGCTATTTTAGAGTGCTAGAATTTGTGGCACTCCACCTAAGTAATAAGACACTCAAGTGGAAGGAAATACTGTGCTGTTTTATAGGCAAGTGGAGGTGATAGCATGGTTTTACATCAGAGATGGAGATTTGAGATTTGCTGAAAGCAGAGTGTTGGTGGGAGGGGCTAATCTGCTATTTTTATAACAGCCCTCTACAGCTAACAAACCTGGAGTTCCCATCAGAAATATCTTAATCTCTGCCATGGGCAGCGCCGCATCACATCCCACCAGGAATAGCTCCACCTTTTAAAAGTCTGACATCTCCCAACACTACCATACTGAGGACCAAGCTTCCAACACATGAATGCTAGGAGACATCAATATGATATCCAAACCACAATGCCACAATCCAGGAATGATGGGTAACTGTACTAAACATCTGTCCTTGTAATCTAAGGTCTGCTACCTCAAGGTCATACACAATGAAGTACGTAGTTTATTGTAGAAGAGCCACAAATTCTAGCACTCCAAAATAGCTCTGCTCTCTAGCCGGACATGGTGGCGCATGCCTGTAATCCCAGCACTTGGGAGGCTGAGGCAGGAGGATCGGTGCAAGTTCGAGACCAGCCTGGGCTACAAAAGTGAGCTCAAGGCCAGCCTGAGCTGCACAGTGAGACCCTGTCTCAAAAAAAAAAAAAAAAAAAAAAAAAAAAATCTCTGTTCTCCATAGTGTCTTTGAGCACTCTTGCCATTTTGTTGTTGTTATTGTTGTTATACAGCTCCTAGTTCCAGTTAGATCATATGCATTCAACAACCTGCAGTCTGAGCTCATTTAACTCCCTTAAAAGGCCCTCTCTCCAAGCAGTTGCATTAGAAGTTTGGGCTTCGCCATAAGAATTCTAGAGGAATACAGTTCAGTATTAACAGTCTAGAGGTAGAAATTCTTACTGTAGAATGTGATTCTGTCACTGATTTGCTAAAGGTAATCCAACAGTTTCTTCTCTCCTTTTTATGGGGATTGGGGAGATCTTTTTGAGACAGGGTTTCCCTGTGTAGTTTAGGCTGGCCTTGAACTCACTTTACAGCCTAGGTCAGCCTTGTGCTCCAAGTGATCCTCCTGCCTTAGCCTCCTGAGTACTGGGACTACAAGCAGGCATTTGCTACCATGGCTAGCTCTACAACTTCTTAAATCCAATTCTGCACAGTAATGTGGTAATACACAGCTAGCCATTAACTAAAGAACATGATTCAGTATTAATTTAGGCTAATAATCTGCACAGCTAATAGGATTAGTCCTTCTGAGGAGAGCAAGAGACCCAGAAAACTCCGGGTGTGTGCATGTGCACAGAGAACACCATGCAAACATACAGTGAGGAGGTGCCCTGTACAGGCCTGGCAGAGAAGCCTCACCAAGAACCAACACCACTGACACCTTCATCCTAGACTTTTAACCCCAAGAACTGTGAGATGAGAATTTATTTCGAAAGTTCAAGACACCTTAACTGTAGTATTTTGATATGGCAGCCTTAGCTAACTACCACACAGATCATGGGTCTATTTTGTATCTTGTGTCTCTTTCACGGCAAGTTATTTTTTTCTTAATATCTTCACCCAGCGTCTCAATCATGCATTGGGACCAGGTTCAATATTCACTGGAAATTCTACTAGCAGATAAGTGCAGACTCCAAGCACTAAGTATATTTCTGCAGATGCCTCAAGGTATCTTTGTTTAAAATGATTTCTCAGCTTTACCACTAGGCTTAAAGTCAGTAAAAATGAAAGTCAGAATAATGGAAAATAAACAGGTTGTGAAGAAATTTTATCCCAAGACTACCTTTTGCCTAAGACAAGGTAATAAAAGCAGGCCCCAGCTGCTAACTTAGGGATTCTAGAAAGCCTTCTCTCTCCTGTATGAACTTGGACAGATGTGTCTGCATCTGTCTGCCTGTCTACAAAAGATGACAACATATATGGTACAAAGTTGTGAGAGGAACAAATATAATAGATAACATATAATATATAAATTTTTATCTCCTAGGTACAAGGTACTGTGTCAATGTTTGCTATTATCACTATGAAATGGCTGGTTCCTCAATGAAGCTTCAGTGACCAGCCTTTCTGGTTTGTCTGGGATGGAGATATTTCGCAGGACAATACCAGGCAAACTGGATGTGAAGGACCCCAAATTCCTCTAACACTCACTCTACTGGAGGTTATTACTAAAATAACCAATGTACTTAGAAGTGGTTAAACCATGAGCATTCCTTGGTACTTTACAGCAAGATCAATAACACCGCTAGCAAAACTCTGAGGTCTAAGGCCACATGAAGCTAAGTTCTGCTTCACAATTAGCAGTCAGAAAGACATTAGAGCTTCAACTTGGGTCCTGACCAGCCAAGGGCTTGAGCAGGGAATCAGGAACCTGGCACTGTGATGCAGGCAGAGGGCCAACACGCTGAACAGAGAGGAGAGAAAGAAAGAAGGAAACAGCACCCCAGAGATGTGCTGTTTGTCTCTTATGATGTTATCAGAAATCCTCCTAAGGCGGAGAGCACTTTCCCAGAGTTGTGAGGATGTCGTATGCAGATCCTTAAAGAAGTAAGATTATGACTCTGAAGGACTCTGGCAGTACTGAGCTTTTTAAAAACAAAATCTAAATAAATCTTGGTACCCCGTGCCACAAATCCTGTTGTGACATGTGCTCATAGCCTGAGATTTGATTTCAGTCCAATCCCCCAAGGAGAGATACCGGATGAAAAACCTTCTGTGTTGGGCCAATGTGAAGGAAAGAAACAGTCATCAGAAAAAGCAAACTAAGCAGAAGGGATTAAATCAGATCTCCAAGAGAGCCCTCTGCAGCTAGCAGCAGGTGCGTGTGGCTGGTGATGTCACCACGGACCAGCAGTCCACCCAGGTGACATGACTCAGGACAAGCTGCCCCAGCATGTAAACAAGAAATGTCTGGGGCTTACTTGCCTGAAGATCTGTTGCTGTGCAAAGCTGAAAGATTGGAGTTCTGGGAATTGTAGAGTGCTAAGAATGGCTGGGGTGACTTACCAAAGATGGGGCTCCTTGCTGGCCCGAGTGTACCCTGAACGGGGCTGCAGAGACTACATTCCTAACCAGTTCTCCTCAGGCTTCTACTGCAGACCAGCCTGGGGACCACACTTTGAGAATTGCTGCTGCAGGAATTCTGGAACATACAAAAACTAAACAGCTTTAGCAATGGGTCCCCAGGGACCTTGACACCATCCACGCACTTGCCAAAAGTGTTTCTGCAAACGACTATCCTTCAGAAGGAAAAACATCTTGGAATTGCAAAAAGCTATGAGTTCCTCCAGGTCTGGCAATGAGGCTTCCGAGGCAAGTGGGCACTGCCAGTGTCCCTCAGCTCCGTGAGCCCACCCACCACTATCTGCAGGCACCTGCCCCCACACAGAGCCTAGGAGACAGAGGAAAGCAGATTTTAAGTCTTATGAAAATATCATTTTTCTGGTTGATTAGTCCATGATTTTTAGAAACAAGTAGCAGTATCCTTAAAAAGGAAGAAAAAGCAAATCAAGGAATAGAGGTCCATTTCCACTCGTCTTGACTAAAGATGCAGGAGGAAACTGATGGTATTCTTGTGCTCTATGGAGGAGCTCAGGTTTCTATGAGGCAATAACTCACTAGGAGGCTTGCTTGGGCTTTCAGCTTTTGCCGTGCACACAGCAACATAGGTAAAGATGACAGTCTCTTGAAAGCATTTAACAATGTATATTGTTGTGACATGTGCTCATAGCCTGAGATTTGATTTCAGTCCAATCCGTGCACACAGCAACATAGGTAAAGATGACAGTCTCTTGTATATTGGCTATTGTATATTGGCTATTTAAAAATAGTATATGAGAACTAGGAATGAAGCTGGTGTCATTCTTCCGTTAGAGAACTAGTTTTACAAAGCTTTCCTACCCTGAGGCCAACATTTCCTAAGTGAGTCTCTCCTACTTAGCAGTATCCAGAAGGCTGTGGTCTCACCTAATAGACGCTCACAAAGGTGCAAATTATGTAATATGTGACATATTAGCAAAGGGCTGAGGACAGCCACTTCTTCAATCTCTTACGTGCTCTGACCTGGAGGTCCTAAAAACAGACCAAAACAATGAATATAATGGGAGTAGCTGTTCCAGCCAAGCACCCTACCCCTTGCGGAAGTGGGTAAGGTATGTGAAATGGGCGGGGTCGAGGGGGCACTCACTCCAAGGCTTTCTGGCTTTACTTCTGCAGCTTTTCCCTCTCCAGTCTTCGAATAGACAAGTACATGTTTGAATGCAGTAACTCAAGAGGTAGAATAAATGCACTTTTTCTGAAGCTTGGTGTCACTGATACCTACTTCCTGCCTTCTCCAGTACTGGTCATTTTCTTATTTCTTTTCTCCCCTCCTTTTTTCCATTTTTGTTCGACTCTACTGGCTTCTTTCTTCCTCCTCTGTCATTCTGTCCCTCTTATCTCTTCCTTCACTCTTCTCTCCTTTGCCCCTTGTTCCCTCTCACCCTATCTTTTATTCAACTACATTTGTTGGATACTTATTACCTTCTAAACAAATGAAATAAAAAATGCCATGCCAACCTGAAGGTTGGCATTAATTCAGTCAACACTTCTTTTTGCCAAATAGCCCCAGGTATTTATGATACACAATGACCTAAATAGAGCAATGGCCTGTCCTTATGGAGCCTAGTAAATGATACAGAACAGTAAACAAAAAGTCAAAATACAGTAAATATTGCCATGCACAGTGCTGCATACTTGTAATTACAACTATTTGAGAGGTTGAGGCAGAAGGAATGCAAATTCAAGGCTAGCCTGGGAAACTGAATGAAACCTCAAAAATTAATTGGACCAGAGATGTACCTTAGTGGTATATTATCCCTGAGTTCAATATCCATATAAGAGATAGAGATAGGGATAGGGATAGGGATAGGGACAGAGACACAGAGACAGAGACAGAGACACAGACAGAGACAATACCCTAGCAGGCTCCTGGCAGGGTATAGCAGCTTTTAGTTGAGCCCTGAAGGAAATGCAGCAGCTCCATAGATGTACAAGGTTACTTGTGCAAAGGCAAGAAGGTATGAAAAAGCATGGCTCACTTGGGGACCTACAAGTAGATGATGTGGCTGGTGTGTGAGGATTCTATGAGAGAAAAGGAGGTGTTAAGGCTCACGGTGTCATAAAGGGCCATGATGCAGCATAAAACTGATGTAGCAAGAAGTATTTGCAATGATTCTGAAGTCCATGGTATCCATGAAAGATTTCATGTAAGGCACTGGCAAAATCAGATTTGATTTTTTAAAGCTTTCCATCAGAATGAACCCCTTCAGGGAGACAAAGCCAGCGGGGAAAGAGAGACCAATAAAAAGATTACTTCGCTAATCCCAAGGGAGACAGGCCCAGGAGATGTAAGGAAATCTCTGTTCCTACTACATGCATATAGCCATATTTTTATGACTCAATATTGGTCTTCAGATGACATTGGATTGCAATTACATTTCAGGATGCAGAGAGACAGTCAAAGGCAGAGACAGTCATAAGTAGAGATAGTCACAGGTCCTTTTCTGTCTTTGTGATATCTCCCTAGAGATTGCTATCAAAATTAAAGACCTACATTTCAGTCTCTGGGAATAAAACTTCTGGCTGTCTCTCACAAAGTTCATGGATTTATCACATATCCCCCAAACAACTGAAAACAGGCATTCAAACAAATAGTCACATGTGCATGCTCCCGGCAGTGCTCCTCGCAGTAAGCAAATGACACACACAGCCCAGACGGCCACCGATGAATGAAAGAGGCATATGGACGCAAACGAGTATTTCGTACTCAGTCATTAAAAGATAAGTATTAGAAATGATCTTATTGCTATTTCTTTCTCATTAAAATTAATACTAAATAAATAAATATAAGTACTGACCCATAGAGCAATATGAATGACCCTTGAAAACACTACACAAAGTGCAAGTCAAATACAAAAGGTCACATATTATATAGCTTACATAGAATAAGAAATTCTACAGGTTCATAAAGCAGAGGATGGTCACTAATAGCAGGAAGAAAATATACGGAATAACTACCTAATAAGTAGAACATTGTATTTGAGTGATAAAAATGTTTTAGCACTAGATGACAGTGGTGGCTAATTATTTTAAATGTAGAGAAACAATTAAATGCACAATTAATGTACAACTAAATGCCTATGAATTATCTATTTTGAAATGCTTAATCTTATGGCATACGAACCTAAATTTCTAAATGTTTTTAAAGGCTGCAACTCAATTTCAATTTCCTCTTTCTGCAGCATTCTTTTCCTCTAATCAGTCTCCCGATGACTACAGTGCTATAGGCTGGCACTGACCACGGGAAACCCTAAAGAACTGGCCACCAATGACTGCACTTCTCAATCTCTTAAAGATGTTGGGAGTTGAAAGAAGCCAGCAGAATCAGAAAGGTCAGAGCATAGGTTTTGGTTTGCTTCTTGGAGTAGCAGAATCTATGAGTTCAAGAGAATGAGATGTATCATAAACCAGGGCACCACAGTGAAGATCAAGCAAGAGGGAGGCATGGGAAAAGAACGCAAGGCCTGTCAAGGAGGCAGCCCAGCAAACCTCCATCAGAGGAGCTCAGAAAAGCAGACTGCAGCTAATGGTTTCTTCCTAACAGAAAAGCCTAATAAGGAGGCTGGAGTGCTCTGCACAAAGGAGACAATTAAACCTCCCTCCTGACTTTGAGGAGGGGCTTTCCTAGATCTCAGTTAGTAAACAAAGCTGTAACGCATTACCTAGGTGCAAGGCCGGGATATAGCCCAGCAGCACAAACGATGGCCTGGCAAGTGAAAGGTCCTAATTTCAATACCAAAAGGAAGAAAGAGGAAGAAGGGGGAGGTGCACAAACGACAAACATGAACAGATTGTAGACGTTATCTAGGTGCAAGCCTGGAACTAAACGGGGTTCTGTAAAACTTAGGTCAAGTTCTAAGACAGACAAAAGCAAGCACAGATGGGAAGAGATCTCTGAAGGTTCCTCATGAGCACTGACAGATGTCCTCCCTCTCTTGTCCCTTTATCACACCCACCTCTGCAGGAAGGTGATCTCCAAGGAGGGCAGCAAAAATGGGTCTTGTTTCTCCAAAGTTAAAGGTCAAAACAAGGAAATGTAAATATGCTCAAGCTATATTTTAAATGGCTAATCATTTGCACTATAACTCTTAAGGGTTCCAATGAAAGGACCTCACAGGCAGCTAGTCCACGACCTTTTAGAAGTGTTGCCCCAGGAGGAGACAGTGGTTTGCATCAGAATGTAAATCGTGCCCTGATTCTTTCATGAAAAAGAACTGCTACTGGGGGAAAATATCAGCTGCCAGAAAAGCACGCTCAGTGATTAGTTGAGTCAACTCTGGCAGTACTTACTCAAGAATGTTTGAAACATTTATAGAACTAGGGCAGAGGGAAATTTCAAGGCACCATGTGAAAAGCATGAGACATGGTCTCTGCCTTTGCTTTTTTAGTTTTGATAACATGGTCTTCAAGTGCTTAGACCTGAGTGAAACAATACAAACAATTGAATACAGTAGAGAAGTGGGGTAGGGTGTGTTTAGAAGGAAGAAAATGGGTATTATATAGGATATTAGCAATATCCTAAAATTTAAAAAAGTTTGAGACAACTAGTTGACATGGAAGACTCTGCCCCGATGTAGGAAATGCACATTAGAGCCTCCGTCACCACCAGCATGAACTCAAGCCATGAATGGAAGCCGTGGTGGGAGGTCTTCCAATTTCCAGGACTCTTTTGGCGCCAAGTCGCTCCCTTGGGAGGTGCTGCCTGCTTCCTGATGCAGGGTCAGTGCGGACACTTCAGTTCCAGAGAGGAACTTGACACTTTGAAGTCTTCATTCTTATCTTTACCAATTCCTGTCTTCTCCCATCATTCTGCTTTTCTATTCTATTTGTTACGTTCTCCATTTTGGGTTACCCTAAACCCCTGTTTTCCTGTTTTAGGAAGAGGCTCTAGAAGCAGATGAGAGTTCAAATCTTGGTTCCATCATTTACTAGCTGTAAGATTTCACGTAAATGACCTAAGATATTCAACACCTAAAAACTGGATGACAAAAGTATCTAAATCAAAATCATCATGAAAACTAAGGGAAAAATTCATGTAGAGCACTGAGAACTAATAGGCCCTAAACAGTTGGTAATTATTATGATAGTTATATTAGTCTGGCTTAAATATTATTATTTTAATGAAATTTTGTATAGCCTAACTCCATGCCTCTAAATTTTGTGGTAATTTGTAATTTGGGAGGCATATATTTAAACTCCATACCTGATTTCATCTTTCTCAGTTGTCATTACTAGTGACAGTATCTGAACATGATTGAGCAATGCCTCAGTTAAATAGATTGAATACACCACCATGATAACCAGGCGAAGATGCTGTCATCCTTATTTTACTGATAAGGAAACCAATTCAAGGAGGTCAACAAATTTTCAGTTTCAAACAATAAATGAAAAGCACTTTGAACTTGTTGTTTTTGCAAGTATTGAATCCATCCCATCATTCTGTTCTCTCCCAGTTTTCTATATGTATAGATCTGGTCTTCTTGACTCATCTCTAAGCATTTCCCTACTGAGAACATCTTGCATAACTATTTGTCTTAGAAAAATGTACTGCCCTTAGCTTGGTGTTCCAACAACAATAAACTTAAATACTTTTAAAAAAAAATGTACCCAGAAACAACTCTTTGGTAATCCTTTGACTTACAAGAACTGCACAAAGGCCTCCAATAAATATTTAAGATGAAGATGTCTCCACAACAAATTCTACCTAATGGTTGAACAAATATGTCACTATAGTTGCACGGGAAGAACTTAAATCATCCAGTTGACTATCTCAACATGACAGACCTAGAAATTCAAGGACATCTTT
Organism: Myocastor coypus; assembly: GCA_004027025.1. NCBI lineage: Eukaryota > Metazoa > Chordata > Mammalia > Rodentia > Myocastoridae > Myocastor > Myocastor coypus. The sequence goes on along the minus strand of PVJA010031157.1, from coordinate 5,035 downwards.
CTATTGAAAGGTTGCTCTGCTGCTCTTCTATTTCAATTGTGACCAAGGGACTCAGTGTGGTTCTGAAGTGACAAGCATGACTTCATTATAATAGATATTCTGCCCCGGTTTCTAAATTAGGATAACTGTTTCTCATAGAACCTGTCCTCGTCCTCAGTTTTTTTTCAACATCTCACAAACATTAAGGCTATGAATTAATAGAGCAATTTTATTTAGGCAGAATTACTTTCATGGAACTTTATAAGCAACTCATAAAGAACAAACTAGAAATGATTTGTTTAATTCTCTCATCCACAGGGAAATATTCAAAGAACAGAAATGGACAAAAATTTCATTGTCAAATGCCAGAAAAGCTCAAATACCTTTGTTCTTTTTCATATAATAATACCTTTCAGTTTGATTTTCTATAATTTTTTGTTTGTTCCCACATGGCTTGAGAAATTAATATGAGGAGGCTCATTTGTGTGGGCCCCATTCAAAAAGAACTGCCCTTGTTTGTGGAGTCACTGAGATTTTGGATGTAACCAACATAGGCATAATGGACTGGATAATAACACAGTTGCTAAATTACAATCTGAGTTCAGAAATAAAAGAAAGGAAGTTGCAAAGATCCTATTTTCAAGACAATGCCCCTGAGCATGTCCTTGCAAATGAGAACAAGTAAGAAGAAATGAAGAGAATATATGATGTGCAGACAGGATTATTTCTAAATAGAATGCCTTTCAGAGTTTTCCGTGACAAGTCAGCAACTCTTTAGACGCACTCCTCACCACTTCCCAGCTGCACCTGGCTCAATTCATGACTCATCATTTCTGCACTGGTTGATACAAACCAGTCCCATTTTTCTATGCACTGACATTACAGAGCTACCCCTTCCATTCTCATCCAGTATTAATTTATTGGGTGGCATCACACTACATGACCTTCTTATTCTTCTCTCTTGCCATTACATATTTGGGGGTGTGGGAAAGGAGGCACAAAAGAAGGCCAGGACTTGATCCCTGCCACCACTATCTTATCCTTTCAGAGAAGAGATGCAGGCACTTGGAACAGTGAATAGCCCAGGCAAGGCTGCTGGTGGTGCGTGCCCAGATCAGTGGAGTAGAGGCCAACAGGAGAACTCTGAAGGGTATGAAAAAACCAGGTGAGCCTTATCGAAGCAGTGCAGTAAGAGTTAGGCCTTATATAGCTATACAGACTAAATCAAGATTATATGGAGACAACACAGACATGGCCACCCAGGTCAGGGAGTGGGACTCTATAAACTATCTTGAGGTTTTGCATGCATCTTTAGTATATCTCAAGTTACTAAAACTGACTGGCATTTTAATGTCAGTGGTCAGGAAACTTCTAAGATCCATGTATTCATAAAGACTTGTACATGAATGTTTGAGGCAGCATTATATATCATAATAAAAAGAAGCAATCCAAATGCACATCAACAGATGAAGAGAAAAAAAAATATGGTATCTCATAAAACAGAATATTATTTGGCAATAAAGAGAAACAAAGTACTGATAAATGCTGCAATACGAAGGAATCTGAACACAACCTGCTAAGTGATAAACTCCGCCATAGGAGGACACACACTGTGTGACTCTGCTTGTAGGAAACATCCAGAAGTGGAAAGGCATAGAGACTAGGATGGGAACATCGGGGGGAGTGTGGAGTGACTGCTGATGAGTGTGTTTTCTTTGGGGAGGTGAACTAAATGTTCTAAAGTTGGGGTGATGGTTACACAACTCTGAGCATAGGAAAAAATCACTGCAATCTAAATGAGAAAAGTGGTTTTTGTTTTTGGTACTAGGAACTGAACTCATGACCTCATGCTTACCAGACAAGTGCTATGCCATTGAGCTACATTCCCAGCCCAGTTTGTGAATCTTAAAATGAAGCTTCTAGTAGAAAAACAAACCGGTAAGAGTGGTGGAGCCTAGAAAGTGGAGTTTGGCAGTATAGGAGAAGGGGAGATTTATCCTATCACTAATTTGCAAACAATCACTACAGCCCAGTTTGACAAGAGAAGACTGAACTTCCTTATCAAACTCTGGCTCTTTAAAAATTATGATTCCCTCTTCCATTTTAAACTTACTTTGACTTTGTGTTCAAAGGAAAAAAAAACTATAAAAGTCTGGGTATGGGGTATATCTGTCTGTATGTCTGTCCATCCCTTGGGAAGCCCTGACAAATATCTCTCATGCAATGATTTCTATTTCCCTGCTCCCTTGACTCCTAGAGGAATTAGAGTCATTGAATTTTAACTCATCCCAGCAAGCATTTATTGAGTGCCTGTCTTGAGGCAAGCAGAGCAGTGCTACACAAGAGTAGGGCGTGAATAAGAGACACATTCCTACTTCAAAGAGCTTACCACTCCAAACATGACAGACAAGTTCATGAGAACCTATGGAAAACAAAAAACACACACAGTCCTGGACACAAACTTTTAATTATTTAACTCTGCATGTCCTAGAGAGCTACATGAAAATCACCTTCGAGGTGTTTGCCAAAAAGTGCAAAACCCCCAATCCCACTAAACATGACTTGAATCACAGTTCCTAATAGAGAGTCTTAGCCCACAAAATCCACCCAGCTTAGCGCACTAAGATGAATTTCAGCAAATGCGAGACTTGGTGTAGATAACCACACTATCACTTTCCCAACAGCATCCTGGAATACTCATTCTTTGAGTAGTGAGTAGATGCCCCTTAAAAAAGGCCTGAGTCCTATGATTGAGCAGGTGTGGATATTTGCTGTTGCATTTTTAGTTGGCCTTTATTGCAGAGTACTGGGAGACAGTAACACACACAGCTACTGTGATCTACTGTGGGCTGTGCACCTCTAAGAAAGGAATGTAGTGTGCAGCTGTTCCAAACTGACTTTCCTGGAGATGGTTTTGCACATGAGTCACTGGCCATACAAAATTAATGGCTAGAAACTTACCTATAAAAGTTAAAAGGTAGCCGGGCGTGGTGGCGCACGCCTGTAATCCCAGCACTCAGGAGGCTGAGGCAGGAGGATCAATGTGAGTTCAAGACCAGCCTGGGCTACAAAAGTGAGCTTAAGGCCAGCCTGAACTGCATAGTGAGACCCTGTCTCAAAAAAAAGCAAAAAAAAAAAAAAAAAAAAAAAAAGTTAAAAGGTGTGAGAGACTCTTGGAAAATATGATGCACTAAACAGGAAAACAAACATATAAATATATATAAAGTTTCTTCTATAGTTCCAAACACAGCACCACAGAGTATATAACACATGAGGATGGGGCCCAGATTATTATTATGGTACTGCACATCATTATGGGTTATAGTCACAAGATGTTCCATAGTACACACACACACACACACACACACACACACACACACACACACACACACACACACACACACAATCCCATGGCCTTGAGAGAAATCAGTCACTTTCTCATTGGAAACCAACATCAGTAGCTAGAGAATTAAGGCCTTTGGAGCCTGGACCCCACTGACTTCAGGTCCCCGAGGTCAGCCCTACAAGCATCAAAAGGAAGAACCCAGTTTCCAATCGCAGTGGCATCACAGTCTCATCAGTCAGCCACCCAAGCTGAAGTCTGAGCTCCTTTCCCTTCCTCGGCTCACCATGCAACAGCTGCCTGGTAACCTGCATGCTTCTCAGTTGACCTCTTCCTTTCTGTCCCTTCTACTATGGCCTTCATTCAGTTTCTATTGTCTCATCCTTTTGCCATGTCCATAGCTCTCTATTTGAACTCCATGCCTAAGTTATTTCTCCTACTCTGACCACTGTACCACTTGATTGGTACTGCTTTCCAATCATGTACTGTTGGGGCATAAATTAGTACAGCTATTATAGATATCAGCATGAAGGTGATTATATCACTATCCAATTTAAACATTCCCCAACAGCTCCTAACTGCCTACTGCAAATAATTTTTTCCAAATATGTTCCACACAAGACTAATACAATGTGAAATCCATTAAAACAGGGTTCTTTTCAAATCAGAGGCTGGGCATTTCGAAGTAACATGCATTAACTGTATACATCACTATTTCCATATATTCACAGTGTCAAATCCAACTACCTTTTTCCTACACCAACTCATCCCACTCCACCAGCACACATACACATATTCATCCCAATCTCTGGCAACCACTAGTCTATTCTGAGATCTTTTTAAAATTAAATTTCCACATTTAAGGGAGAACATGTGGTACTTTCTGTGTCCAGCTTATTTCACTTAACATAATACCCTCCAATCCTATTTATTTTGCTACAAATGACAAGATTTCCTTCTTTATGCCTGAATAATACTCCATTATGATATATATACACACATTTTCTTTATTCTCTCCTTTTATAATTCAATATCTTAGCTACTATGAATATTAGTGAAATAAACCTGGGTATGCAAGTCCCTGCTTGATATGCTGGTTTCATTTCCTCTAAATATATTCCCAGACATGGGATAGTTGGGTCATACAGTAGGTCTATTTTAGCTTTATGACAGCCTCCATACTAATGTCCATAACAGCTGTATTAGTTTACATCCCAATAATATATGAACTCCTTTTTCTCTATATTCTTGCCCATATTTGTTATTTTTCATTTTTGATAAGAGGCTAAGTATTTTGGACCACCTATCAGTGTCTAATCTGTCCCCAACACAGCAGAAAGATCCAATAATTAATTGGGTTTTGGGATAGATTGGATCTTCAGTGTCTCTCAAAGGCTCAAATGCTGAAAGACTGGCCCCCAACTGGTGCTGTCAGGAGGTGACAGAACCTTTAGGAGGCAGGGCCTTGTAGGAGGTCTACAGAGCATGGGGGACCAGCTGAAGGGACTAGGAGACCCAGAGTCCTTTCTTCCCACATGCTTCCAAGCCAGGAGGTGCTCAGACTTGCTCCACCACACATTCCCCACCACTGACATCCAGATCTTGCCAAAGACCTAAAAGCTGTGGATCCATCTGCTCATGGATCAGAACCTCTGAAACAGTGAGCCTAAACACACCTTCCTCCTCCTCCTCCTCCTCCTCCTCCTCCTCCTC
>PVJA010031156.1:0-25151 GCA_004027025.1 Myocastor coypus | reverse complement strand
TAAAATTTAAAAAAAAAAAAAAAAAAGAAAGGGGAAAAGAAAAAAAAAAACTAATGTTGATTTAAAAGGGTTAATGTTTAATTGTTTGATCAATCTTATATACCTATATATATTAATCTAAAATGATCTGATGATGAAAATATGTAATATAACCATTGTTAAATTTAAACAATAAAAATATTAAATTAAAAAAAAAGAAAGCGTAAATGCTTGTAAAAGAGCCTCTGGTCTTTAAAAGTATTGAGATGATTTTGAGTATGTATTCTAAGCAAGTTCCCATAAGGCAATGCTGTCCAAGTCACAGAATCTGTGACAGTAGAGTTTGACATAACTTTGTATTTTAAAAATTTAGGATGGTTAAACTAATCCTATTTATTAACATTCAACACTTTGATTATATTTAAATCTACAGGTAGATGGTACCAAGTTGTTATGGTTTGCGGCTAGATGTTCCCCCAAAGCTTGATAGAGTCTTGGGGTGGGTTTCTAGAGTTTATGGTTGATTCATGGTCCAATGCTGGGATTATAGGTGTGGGTGCAAGTAATCTTGGGGCTGGTTATTTGCATACTAGATAAGGGAGGGAAACAGGCCTGCTCTTTGCTGTTGCTCCTCACTTGCTGCTTTCTGCTGCGATGAATGGCTGCTCTCTGCCAGGAGCTCCACTGCTTTGGAGCCAGCTGCATATGGACTGAAATCTCCACCAACTGTGAGCTAAATACGACTTCTCTTCTTTAATTCTGGGTGGCAAGTATTTTGTTTTAGCAACAAGAGAAAAGTAACTAAGGCACAAATATATTTTAGGTAGATGTTAGAAATAATATTTTTCAGTTTTCCTTTAAGTCTAGAAAATTATAATCAGCTACTTTAGAGGAAAACATTTTGGTAAGACAAATTATGCGTTGTAGATCTTGTGTCCTTTCTATTGATCATATGTAGTTATAGTGTAAGAGGGTTTTCCTACAATAGCTAAGTCATTTGATTTAGAATACAATTGAAGCGGTCATAAGAAACTTCAATAGGAATTTTCTGGTCTAAGCTTACTCCAAATTCAACTTTATATACTAAATGTTACATTTCTGCTGTCTAATTCCAATCTTTGCTTTTAATTCCTAAACCAACATACATACTTCTAGAGGACAACTGTCATTTTATTAAACTCATGTAAGGAAACTTTGCTTCTCTGAAGAAAATGATGAACTTCAGGAATTGTCTGATTTCTGAATAATACCCAAAGAGCAGAATAGAGAGTTTCTGAGATATATGATTTTGAAAGGCAGCCATGGCTATGAATTGATTCTAGCAGAGGGGTAAACTCTGCCTTATATTCACAAATAGAATGTTTCATTATAAGTACTAAAATTTTCAATCCTCAAAATTATATAAAAATTTTAATGGGAAATACAATAAAGTAAAAAAAAAATGTGTGCACCAATTTGCATGAGGTGAATTCAGGCATTTGAGAATCTCCTAGAGCAATCTCTGTGCTAGGTTGCAGATGGCGTGTAGAGAACAGCCAACCAAGTGCAATTCTGTTTCCCTAAAGACCCTTCAGTGTCGAAAAGCTGGTGGATATCCCCCAAGCCAAATATCTCTTCATTATCCATGGAGAAGGCTTCTCCACAAAAAAAAAAACCCATTTCCTCTACAACTATCCACTCCTTTTGAAAAAGACAAATGTAGTAGTTTTGACCTACATGAAAAGTGGATACCCATTTACTTTCAATGTTTGCTACAATACTATTTAAAATTTTTCTTTACAGGGTGAAGACCAAGCCAAAATCAAAAGCAGGAAAAAAGCGCTAATCCTTAAAAAAAAAATCTGATGAGATTTATTAGTACATAAAGTTTATTGTAGAATAGTTTTTGTGTGTGTGTGAATCAACATGAAAAAATATTGCAATAAAGGTAAACTTGAAACAGGGTAAATTATTCCAAATTTAAAATTTCTCACTGGATCCATAAATATTATTAAGAAAATGTTTTATTGAGGAAAGTTCTCCACATATCTGGGTCTTGACATATTTCCAAAATATTAATTCTCACTACTACATGTCTGAGATCAGTGGACATCATTTCTGCTGTTAGTGAAGAGCGGTGCCAAGCAGCCTAGGGCTATGCAGCTTGTCTCAGTGAGAACTAGGCCTAAAATAAGATCCCTGGCTTTCTGGAATTCTGATTTCCAATGCAGCAGGCTTCAGCCTTCCACTAGATGATCTATAACTTAAGCAGTTCTCTTATCAGTATGTGCCAACTGCCTAAATATCCTGTCAACTTCTCAAGTGTTATGAGTATTTACTGCCTAGAGACTGAGTATGTCCTCAAGGGCTAATATCTTCTATTGTTTGAAGTTGTGATGGTGGTAAGAGCCCAAGAAACCATTATTTATTTTAACATTTCATATTAAAGCACTAAGGTGAATGTCTTATCCAAGAAAGTTGTAGCTGAATATTGATTGATGACCCTGTAGTATATTGTTAGATAGGAAACTAAATTTCCATTGTTGACAAAATATACTAATATTTACCTAATATTAACAATCTGTTAACAAAACTAAACAGCCAAGGGAGGCGCATGTGTGTGCACTTCTGTGCTCATGTTGGTACAGAGTGGATATAGTTTCATTCTCATGTTATGTAACCAGCTTACTTTCCAGGAAGTTGACTAATATTAAATACATACAATATTTATTCCTCCATTTTGAAGGTATTTTTAAATTAAGGGATTTTTTTTTTCATTTTTTTATTGGCAAAACTAAAACCTCTGGACATCGATACAAAACTGAAAAGTGAACACAAGAAAAATAATGGACAGAATGTAGAAGGATAAAAGGAAGAAAGAGAAATATTGTAGCTAGAAATATATGTTTTCAAGAAAGTTTTGTTTACTCCACTATTGAGAAACCCTTTCCTTGGCACTGTTCTAGGTGCTGAAAACCCACTCAGGTGCCATTCTAGTGATAGCAAAAGAACGTAAGGAGACACAAATTGTATCATGTGTCAGCAGAGGATAAAGTCTGGTTATACTGACATTTTTTAGATGGCTCAGGGGTCTAAAGTGCCTGTGGAGGAAACAAGGCCAGCGCTGCGGCTGCTCCTCGATCCCTGCCATGCTGCACACCCCCACCCCAGGGCGGGCTGAGCCCACACCAACCATACAGTGATGCCCCAGTCTTCAATTCGGTATGCTTAATGAGCAAAAATGAATTTTTCAGAAGCGCCCTACATTGTGAGCTTCCAGGGGTGAGGCGCAGCAAGCCAGCCCTTGTTCCTTCCTCACAGCGCCCCCTTTTGATATTGCCATTGTACATAATGATGGCTGAGGCCTCACTGGCAATCAGTCCTCTAATCACTATTGTTGTGTGGCACAAGACAGGTAAAGTGACAGGTTTAGCAGAATAGGGACCAGTTCCTCAAAACCATCTGTGACCCTAGAAGTCATTCTACCCTCACATTATACTACAGGGTGAAAAACACCACGACCTGTCTTTCTGTGAGATTTCACTACCTTTTACTGTTGCTACTTTTTCCATGGTGGAAGCCTAGAGAATTGTATGGGTGCATGGTGATATGGATATCCACCCTGAGGAGGAGCACAGTGATTCTTTGGTGTGCATGGAATATCTACAAATTCTGAGTACACATATACACAATGGGTTACTGCTATCTAGCTGTTGGGGTGGGGTGAGGTGGTGGGCCAGGCAATACACTGAATGCACAAATAAATCTATTGAATTTCTTACCTCAGCAACTCATTACTGCAGCAATTGTGAGCCCCTTCACGCTGCACTTACCATGCACAGCTGGAAGTGCTGTTTCGGGCCACTCTGTAGTCTGTCTGTCCTTCTGCTACTGATGTATCATTTCTCTGGACCATATTACAGTCGCTGCTCGCAGAGTTCATCCAGTTGCACAAGGCACTAGGCCGCTGACCTCCCCATCCCCACCCTGGGTATGTGGAGAAGGGGAAGAGATGGAGGGATTAATTTTTTTTCTGGACTTCTGTACTATGTGTGTAAGTAATTTCACCTAGTTCTTCTCTTCTATTTTCTATTAATAATTAAACATAAGATACCTTTCTACATCTCTTCTGTCTTCCTGGGTTTTTGGTTGGATAAAACTCAAATGACAAAATAACCAGTTCCCCTGGATCCACAACTTGTTATGCAGAATGAAGAGTTTGGAAATTTGAATTTTATTTTTCATTTCACAAATCTTGGCTTATATCAAAACTATTGTCTCATGATTTTTGATGATGGCTCTTTTTCTAGGGGTGGTTGGTTGCATCTCCTCTGCGGAAATAGACATTGTTGCTCAGTGCCATAATTTGGAGGTAGCAAGGGAATGTGAACAAGGATATAGAAAATTTAGTCTAGTATTTGCAAAATATTATCCCTGTATCAATAAGAAAGAAGGAGACGCAAGGAATTCATGTGCAAGATACATCAACAGGTAAATTAAAAGGCACTTAGTGTTGCAGATTTACAGATGAAGAGCTCTTGCATTGCTGGGATTAATTGGTCAATCCTTGGTAGGATCTTGAGCAAAGTTATTCTTGTGGTATGGAGCAGAACCAAGTACCATAAATATTTGGAAGTTAATTACCTGTGGCTAAGTAAAGAGATCTCTTCAAGTAGTGTGAGTTATGGCTTTGCTGTTGGAGGTAGGAATGTCAGGCAGGAGCACATATGCACAGGAAGGTGCGTAAGCTTCATTGGGTACAGAGAAAACACCATGTTAATCTCAAGATGAGAAGTAGCTCAAAAGATCACAGGTGATGCTGCTGACCACGTGATGGAAAATGATGAGGCTTCTTGGGTGGAATGTGAAGCAAGTGAAGGGAACAACTGTGTGTAGCAGATGGCATTAAGCTATATGAATAGTTGTTACTATACCATGATGTAGTTCCTTTAAATTATTCTTTCTTTCTTTCTCTCTTCTTTCTTCTTTTGTTTTTGGCATAAGGTCTCACTATGCAGCTCAGAGTCAAGACGACCCTCCTGTTTTCAGCCTCCTTGGTGCTGGGATTACAGGCCATGGTGTGCCACCACACCTGGTCTTGGTGGCATGCTCAGTGCACCCGGGAAGGGGGCTGGCATGGCATGTGGTGCCAGGGATCGAACCTTGGTCCCTGCACTTTTGCCTAAGCAGTTGCTTAGTCCACTAAGCTGTCTCACTGGCCTGCTATTTTCTTATGTCTCACAAAGCCACACACTACCTAAGTTTGATTAGTAGTTGACAAACCTTCCAGTTGCACAACCGTTTAGGCCAGGTGCTTGTTGGGACATTAAATGATAATGGCAAAGATTGAGCACAACGAAGCCAAAAAAGAACTCGGCCAGCTTCTCGTGTCAACAGACTATATGTTTGCAGAGTCAACCAAATGCAGCTGTATATCGAAATATTTGGGAAGACATTACAGTTCTGAGCAGATACAGACGTTTTCTTTTCATCATTTCATAAAGATTACAGTATAACAGCCATTTACACAACATTCACATTTTGAGTAATATAATTCAGAGATGACTTAAAGTATGATGGAGGATGCCCATAGATTACGTGCAAACACTCCTCTAGTTTAGTTAAGTGACTGAGCAGCCACATATTTTAGTATCTGTAAGATTCCTGGAACGAACACCCTACAGAGACTGAGGAATGACCACAATGCAGCAACCAAAGCAAAGAGTTGGTCCTTTGGGGATTACAAAAATGAGACGCGCAACCAGGAAATAAAAGGGTGGAAAAAAGGTTTATAATTTGCAGCAGGTAAGAGAGTTATAGGGATAATTCTGAAAGCAGTGCTGACCTAAACAAAGAATGCAGGGACTTTTATTGGGGATTCATATGTATTCACATAGGAAAGAGTATTCACTAAGTGTAGAGGCAGGTGTGAGCCTGGGCATGCTCAGTTCAAGGTCAAGCACTCTTCATATGCTGTAAATTCAAAAACTAGCAAGTGGAACCACATTGGTGTGAGAATTTAGCATTATAATGAGCAGAGGTTACTTTAGGCCACTAAAAAAGAGTGAGTCAGAATGACTCAACAATTTGGGGTGTTTTCTTTGAAGTTTCTGTGGAACTGCCTGTAACCTGAAATAAACAGGCAAAAACAAATGCAACTTGGAAGGAACCTTAACAGTCTTTTCAAAGGCAGCATAGCTCCTCCTTCTCTCCCAGGATAGAGAATTGTCCCTAAACGTACTTGCCTAATGGCTAACACAGTTCTTAAATATTAATGAATTTTGTAAGAGTGAGCTCTTTTTCTCTCTGAGGTACTGGAACCATTACAATGCTACCTGGTTTGAGGAGAGAAAACACTGATAAAATGTTCACAACAATCTTCATGTTACAAAGTAACAATGAATCAAATACTATGACGTATGGAACTGTTTGGGCTTTATTTTTTTATATAAATTGTACAAAAAAGGGATAGTCAAAGTAAATGGCATGCAAGACTTTCCTCCAAACACTGCTGCTAGGAGCCTTAGTGTTTGTCCTGTAAAACTTTCACTCACATTTACTTGTAATAAAACTTTAGGAATTTTGTTACTTCCTTTAAATTTCATCAAACTGGGTCAACTGTGAGGAAGTTTAGTTCTCAGTCCTCCTTCCTTCTTTAAGTATGATTTTTTTTCCCCTCCTGAAGAGGATACTGTCCTCCTTTTGCTCCTGCTTGAATCCAAGTACGTTTTGCTGAAATTCAAGTCTTCGTCTTCTGGGTTTATCCTGGGGAACTGCCTGGATTCTGATTCCCACTGGCCACATCCCTAGTTATATACACCTGAATCAGGGGGCAACCAATTGCTTAATCTAAGGGAAGGAAATAGAGGAGTGGGGTTGTGTGGAACTGAACACAAACAATATTTCAGTGTGTTTTGCTTCTGAGTTATAGTAACTATGGTCTTATATCAGTGACAGGGATGAGAAAAGTCTTCAGGAAAAAAAAAAAAGTGCCTTATAAGGGATTGAAGAAAGTAAGTTAAAGAAAACATAGTATATATTAAAAAAAAGAAAACATAGTATATAATAATTACAAGTCATCCAGCGTTTTCCTCACCTCATTTCTTGCTTCGAAAGCAGGAGGTGAGTGAAGACTAGTAAACAAGAAGGTGTGAAACAAGAATGGAGAAACCAGACAGGACAAGGATGACTAGGTAAAAACGGGAAGAATGCCAACGATACAGGTTGCACTTTATGCCAGTCAGCCTAGGTTTCTTCGGCTCGGTTCAGATGGAAATTGTGAATCAACAAAGAAGGACACTGCTCACAGTCCTGAGGTCACTGGATGACACTGGACAACAAAGGGATGCCAGCAATTGACATAGCTTGCTGCTGGTCATCACCACTACCAGATGGACACCATAAGCTAACCCTTCCAGGTGCTGATCTCTGCTGCTGTCTTTATTGGCTGCTGAACTCAGGAGCTCTATGATGCTTATAACCTCTAAGGTTTATCATTCTTGATTTTTGAACTGACCGCTTTGTCCATGCTATTTCAGATTCCTGAGTAGATTTACAGGGCTTTTGGCTCTCACTTTAACCAAGACATAAGTCACAAGCAGATTTCCAGGACCATCAAAAGTGAGCCTTTATTTTAACAGAGTTTGTAGCACAGGGCTACCCATATAAGGGAGGGAGCCCACCTAGACTAAGCAGAGAGGCACTGAAGGAGTTCTGTTGTACAGTAGCTACAGGCCTTGACTGATCTAAGGACAGGCCTCTGATTGGTACAGTACATCATGACCTCAGTGGTCCAGGAAGAAAGATAGGGCTAAAACCAGGGAATCTTCTAGAAGGCTGACTGTGGGAGTGGGAATATAAACAATGGATCCACATCCTCTCTTCCTGGTCTTAGCAGCCAGGGTGCTATCTTATTTCTTCTAAAAGTTCAAAAGTAGAGTTGAACTGGAGGAAGCAGGAGAGAGGAGTCTGCCGATAGTTGAGCTACATCCATGCTACAGTGGAGTAGAGGAGAGCTGCTATTAGATTGCTAGTGAGGACACAACTAGGTGCCCAGGGAGGACACTAAAGAAAGATGCCCCAGGTCATGGCAGGGACAAGGACAGGGGAGATCAGAAGGCAGTGAGTGGGAGGGACAAGACAGCCTCAGGGCGGCCCACATGCCCCTCCAGCAACATGAGGAAAAGGGCAGAAACAGGTGTTTCATGCCTATTTCAGTTGGCCTTCTCGAGACCCCCAGGCCTACACAAACCAAGAGTACCTGAGCCTGGCCTGTATTAACCTTACTTACATTGCTGTTCTGACTTCTACCCATTGGACTTTGGATGTCAGGATACTTCCTTTAAAATCACTGAATGGTCAAAGCTTCCTCCTCTTGATGAATGGACCAAGTCAGGTACCCCGCTGGGTCTCAACTCCTACCAATCCCCAGCTATTAATTCTCTCCAAATCTCAGGGCTTTAAGAGCACTAGTGTCCATTCCTATGGAGCAGTGAGCTCATCTCACCAGCCCTTGGCCATTCTGTGGAAAGTATTTTCACTTTCTGTAAATCTTACTCATGCTGCTCCTCTTGAGGGACCTCCTCAGCTTTTTGTTTTGGATACAAAGAACCTGGAAACAACTCTCCTAAGGCCCTGCATGCAATAACATTATGTATAGTGTCTTTCTAGTAGGTTGGGGGCTGGCAACACTCGCTCTTTGCCTTAGCGTCATCATACACGTTGTACAGAATGCCCTTGTCTTGGTTACCTTTCTTTCATTGCTGGGAAAAAGTACCAGATAATCAAAATTAAGGCATGAAAGGTTTGTTTATGTATGTATGTATGTATGTATGTATGTATTTATTTATTTATTTATTTAGTGGAGCCAGGGATTGAACTCAGGCCCTTGCACTTGCCAGGCAAGCACTTATTCTACTGAGCTACCTCTCCAGCCCCTGAAAGGTTAATTTAACTCACAGTTACTGGAGGTTTCAGTCCATACTTGACGGGCTCTGAGGTAGAGTGGCACACGGCAGAGGGCAGCAGTTCATAGCAGCAGATAACAGCAAAAAGCTAGAATCAAAAAGGCAGCTAGCAATCTCTCTCCCTTCCTTATGATGTATTCAGGCTGTGCACCCAGGGTGGGTGTAGCACTCATGCCCACAATCCCAGCATTGGATCTTGAATTAATCAAAAACTCTAGAAGCCTACCCCAGTGACTGCATGAGACTTGCGGAGACAAACAGACAAACCATAACAGCCATATTAGATCTGTGTGTTACCAAGAAAAATATCAAAAGAAATATCTTAGGAAACACATCATGGCTTTTTTTTTTCTTTTCTTTTCTTTTTAAAATGGAGTCATTTGGACCTCAGACCTGCCCACACTTCACCATTTAATTTTGGTTTGGTATGTGAGTCACTGAGGAAGCAGCAGTTCACTTGCTCCAATTGGTAATGCATTGCAGCAGTGTGGGCATTTGTGGACGGCAGGGGCAATGTGTCTGTTTGGATTGAAGAAGTGAGGTGGAAGCTGATTGGCTTTCCAAGCACCATGTGGCACAGAGAAAGGAAAGGGAAGGGGAGGGAAGAGAGAGCAAGGCAGAGAATAAGCGTGAAGGAGGTCCTAGCAGGCCCCTTGCGAAGAGTGTACCGAGGGCCACTGATGGAGCCTGGGTTTGCCAGTAGCTGAAGGGAAGGGAAATGTCCGCATGAGCCGCCCAGCCGCTGAGACCAGGCTGCCGTGCGCAGAAAGAGGGGCCTGAGATCTTGAAAGACAAGTAGACGTTAATCATCTCCTAGCTGATTGCGAAAGATTATACATCCAAATAGAAAGATTCCAGGAAGGATCTCAGCTAAGCAGGCATGCCATCTCGTCGCAAGACACAAGAAGAGGGGGTTGGGGTGATAGCTCCGTGGCACAAGTGCCTGCCTGCCAAGTGCAAGGTCATGAGTTTGAACCCTGGTCCTGCCAAATATAAAAAAATAATAAAAATAAGTAAATAAATAAATAAAATAGATAAAGACACAAGAAGAGACACCGAGGCAGAGATTTTTGTAATTTAGAAGGAAAGATGATTCTTTAAAAAGGAAAGCAGCCGGGCGTGGTGGCGCATGCCTGTGATCCCAGCACTTGGGAGGCCGAGGCAGGAGGATCAGTGCGAGTTCGAGACCAGCCTGGGCTACAAAAGGTGAGCTCAAGGCCAGCCTGAACTGCATAGTGAGACCCTGTCTCAAAAAATAAAAATAAAAATAAAAAAATAAAAAGGAAAGCAAAGAACAAAAAAAAAAGAAAAGAAAAGAAAGAAAGAAAAGCTCCCTCTGGAAACAGAGAAATAGGTTTTAGTTTTAGGTTTTTTGAAAACCGTTTCCCTCTGTTTCTGTGCATATTCTCCTCTGTAAGCATCCGGCCTTGAATAAAACAGCAGCATGGAACTTTTTACCGAGTGCCCTGCAGCTTGCGGCTTAGGGCTTGCTCACAATAGAGACCAATCTGATACTGTAAGTGGATCACCAAGAGCAAAAGAAAGAGCACCTTAGGGTAGTGGTCACATGGTGGCTCTACCTACCTGGAGATGCCCTCCTGATGGCTTTCTCAAATATTTACAAATATTTTCCCCTAATATGATTCAGTACTTGGAAGTTGCTAGAAAGAATACCCTTGTGGGCTAACATATCTTGAGCTTCTTATTTTCAGACATTCAAACTATCGTGTTTATGCTGAGTGAACAATCACAGTTGCAGCTTCGTGGCCTCCCCTTGAGAGCAAAGGCCAGCAATCCAATTCTCCACACATGCTAAGGACTTAAAACCCAGGCAGCAGTAGGAGCTCAGGAAGCTCCCAGAATCCTCTTCGCGTCTCTCTCTACACCTCCTACCTCCAGCTTGGCTGCCTATTACCTTTCTGTTCTTGGGATTTTATCCTAATTTTTTCCCTTTTCTATATCTCAGCTTGATTATGCTACTACATGCCCCTATTTGGTGCTCAGATCTGGGTACTGCACACCACCAGTTTGGAAGTTTTCAACAACTGGATTAAAGGCATTGCTTGTAATGTCATGTAGAACTTGCAATTTTGCCAGGTGTAGAAAGATTGAGAAAGATTTAGACCAAAATAGTATCGATTTCCATAAATGTATGTACTAATAGCAGTTATATCCTTTTGAAATCTATTGAGGATTTTGACAAAGAAAACAAATAACCTTAGATCCACTGAAAATGCCCTTTTGTAGATAAGGCTGATTGGAAGTCTTCTGGAATTAACGAGTGTTGCTTCCTTTAGGAGAAACTGAAATGAGTTTTTGTTGAATCCTGAACATTTTGAGGCTTTATAAAGAGGGCAGTGGGAAACATGTTGGCCAAAAGATAAGTTTCAGTGAAATAGGGGAAACAAGCTTCAAAAACAGTTACTAAGCATGCAACACACATTAGGAAACTGTTGAGAGCAGATCTTAGGTGTTGTTTACACACAAACACATTACATATGAGAGGCAATAGGATACACTAGCTTGATTTAATCAGCCTAGTATATATTATATTGACACATGTACTAAAATAGTTTTGTGCACTTTACATCTACGTAATTTAAATTTGTCATTTAAACGTGTATATACCTTGTTTAAAAAAAAAGAAAGAAAGAAAGAAAGAAAGAAAGAAAGAAAGAAAGAAAGAAAGAAAGAAAGAAATTGGTCTTAATTTGATTCCAGAATAAAGGACAATGGTTTTAGCTTCCATGAGATAGACTGTACACCTTTGACTTATGAACAAATTCCTTTGTGGGAGAATATTTATTAAGCTAGACCCTTAGGTAAATGTGACCAAGTGATTCTCACACCCTTTTGACACAAATATGCAATATAAAGCATAACAAAACGAACCACACACTCACTGTGTAGTAAACACACACCCGCACAACTGTGACAACATGCAGCACACGAGCCACTTCTGTGGGTTGTTGGCATTTACAAGGGCTCCTCACAAGAGGCCCATTTGTGTCTGCGAGAAGTTGGCAGACTGTTGCTAAGTCAGAGGTGCGCTGCACTTCTCACACGGGTCGGAATCATGAACCGGAAGCGCATAGGAACCAGGAGACTGCCAGGTAGGCGCGCATGATCCAAACTCCAGAGATCTCTAAAATATTTCTTTCTTAACATGTAGTTTTTAATTTTATGAAGAAATAGAACCAAATTTTATAACCAAATAATAAGAGAATAGCCATAGCTATTATACCGCATGCCATAACCTTCCAGCTAGTCACTCTGAGTAAAAGACACAAAGCAGAAAGATTCTCACAATATAAAAGAAACAACAGATACTAACACAAAACTTTGTTTTCAAAGGACAAAGATAAACTAGGAGTATAAATGAAACAAATTAGCATATATATTGAAATAGTTTTCAAACTATAGAATATGCAATTCGGGGGCTATGTCTTAATATTTAAACTAAAGTATTTCAAATCTGGTGAGAAACACAGTAGAGCAAACGCCTCTGTCCCCACTCACTAGCCTTAGTGTGCACCGGTGATGTGTGTTTCCGTCCCCAGTGTCACTTACTCTTCTCTTGTCCCCATGTGTGTCATTCCTTCCCACATTCTCACATTTTTACTGAAAACTCATGTTTTCATCAAGTATGTAGTATTATTTTTTTAATGTTTTAAAAGCGTCTGCATTTATTGGGCTGCACACTGATCTTCGCATCTATGATTCATTCTTAAAACAAGTGCGTTTTGCTGTTATTATGTTCATGCTTATACTTCCTAAACACTGGGGTTGCAGGTTTGATGAGGTTTCATGCACCTACAGTTTTCCCGTCCCACCAGCTTCCCCAAGTCTTCCATTCTGTATCTGCTCAAACTCTTGAGAAAGCCTTGAGCTCATGTCTTTGGCACATGAAACCAGCCTGGGTTTGTGCATGGGAACACTCACTCCCCTCAAGAGTTAGAGGGTTAACCCATGTGGTTAGAAATTAACCATCTTAGAAACCCCGGCCTCTTTTCTCTGCATTCCTTAGCCATTTTCTAACCAGCTTGGAGGCCTCTACTCTTCTCCCCAGAAAGCTTCGTGGTGTAATAGACTTTGCTTTCCTCTTGGCTTGTGTGTTGGCCTAGGTCTAGACATCTGATCCAAATTTTGGGTGAACTGTACTATTGTGGAAGGTGAGTACAACATTATCATTCCTTTATGATAATGAAATACCATTACCATAATGATATATTTGTACATAAGATAAGGTGATTGTCACTTTGGGGGCAAGGGGCAGCTTAGGGTTTTGGAAAATATAATCAGAAAAGGAATGTTAATGGACATATTACAGTATGTTTTCATCCATTTTTTTTTTTGTTTGTTTTGGGTGAAATTAATTCCTTCCAAACTCACTTTCATAAACTAGAATGTCACCATGAATACACACATATATGTCACCTTGTATAGTGTTAGCCAGTTTTCCTCCTGTTTTATCCTTGGATGAGGGGATCACGTGATAAAACTTAGTAGATACTTGTTCCATAGAGCGTTAGCTGCTTTCCATGGTGGTTAGAGGGATTCACAGCTCCTCATTCCCAACACTTGGGAGAAACCCTCTACTGTTATCTTTGTCATGCTTTAAAAAGTTTTGTTAATAGGCATGAGAGATAATCTATTGTGATCTTAACTTGTGTTTGCCTGATGACTTATAAAGATGAACACTAGCTTCTTTTGTTAAATGCTCACTTTGATTATTGATGGATTCTGACTTAAAATGAAATGTATAAAAGGGATTTTATAAGACAGTCAAGATATTTTGAACTCTGGATACTTGATAGTATTAAGGAATTATTGGGTGTTATGTTTTTAATAAGATTTCTTAGCTTTTGAATACACAGGTTGAAATATTTATAGATAAGATAAGGTGATTCTCACTTTGGGGGCAAGGGGAAGCTTAGGGTTTTGGAAAATATAATCAGAAAAGGAATGTTAATTATTAAAGAAAACTTGGGATGTCTATGGGGGTGTCCTTGTACTATTTTTCTGCCTTATAATGTGTTTTGAATTATTCATAATAAAAATTGAAAAAACATTGAAATACAAAACAAGGTCAGAAATAATAATAGGAACATAAGGATAGATGTATTAGAGATGAAGAGTGAATATTATGACTCACTATGAGCTAATAAATTTGAAAATGCAGATGAAAACAAAAATCCAGTTATTCTTATTTCTAAAATTGACTTAAGAAATAAAGAGTTCTACAAAATAATAATTTAAAAATGTATAAGAAATCAAATGATGACCTGCTTGTACCAAGACAAAGCCAGACTCAGAGAGGCTTTCTGCACCAGTTTTATCAAACATTCATGATTTTTTTTTTTCTTTTTGAGACAGGGTCTTGCCATGCAGTTTAGTCTGGCCTTGAGCTCACTTTTGTAGCCCAGGCTGGTTTCGAACACACAGTGATCCTTGTGCCTCAGCCTCTCAAGTGCTGGGATTATAGACACGTACCACCATGCCTGGATCAAACAATCATAATTTAACAATTATTATTTTATATAAACTATTTTACTAAATAAACAAAGAAGAAAATCTTCAGTTTCATTTTACAAGATGTGTATAATCATGATAGCCAGGGCAGACCAGGACAGTTTAAGAGAAATTTAAATGAATCTTACTTATTAAATTCAATACTTTAAAAAATGTGTGTTCAAATGAGTAAGTCCCATCTAGGGAACTCTAGGGAGCTTTGCCATTAGCAAGCCAATTAAAGTAATATGCTCATTTACAAATTGAAGAGGAATCGTCTATTTAATTTTTCAATTGATTCAGAAGTACTTGATAAAATTCAAACTTTGTTCATGATTTTATAAAATTAAGAATAAAAATTAGTTCTTCACCTAAGACAAGTATTTCTCAAAAACTATTGCAAATAAAGTTTAGAAATATTTCTACTAAGAAGATACCAGAATATCCAGCCTCTTTGAGTCTATTGATTATTATTGAGGTGTTGATCAACTTAATGCAAATGAGTGCAGCAAATTTTCTGGTGCAATATCAAGCTGCAGAAAACAGTAATGTTTGGTAGTAATTGATTAGAATTAAGGGAAGAATGCTCATATCCATAAAACAATGAGACGTCTTTTCAGACAGACACTTCTATTTATGTGTGTGAAAGCAAATAACATATACAACTTCACATAAGCGGGCCTATTGAATGTGTCTTCATACTTTCAACGATGAACATGTAGAGATCTTTATCTATCAGAAAATATAATGATTCACTTTACTGATTATACAGAATTACAGTATAAATCCAACCAATAATCTAAGCAATAGTAGTTGAGGACTAGGTTGTTGGAAGTTTTATCGATTTTGTAAATACCGCTACGGTGACCATCCATATGTGATAACCTTTTCAGATTTGTCATTAGTCTCCTTAGGATACTCTGAGCTCATCATGAGCCACTTTGCATGTGAAGACAAAATTATGCCTGTATGACTTTAAATTTTTCAATTTAGTCATTCTAGGAACCACCACTCTTTTAGAAATAATTCTAGTGTCTCTATTTTGAGAATTTCTTTACTTTTTAAACATTCCTGAGCACACAGAGATCTGCTCAGCTCTGCTTTATAAATGTTAGGCTGAGAGATAGCTGGAAAACTCTAAAGGGACAGCCGTCACTTTGGTATCATGAGTGAGCATCCTCTAGACAGGTTAGCTCGTCCCGAAGCCTCTTCCTTCATTCCTCATGCTCCACACTTCCAGCCTCAAGCATCCTTCTAACTCTTAGGTCAAACCTGGAGCTTTTCTGACACCACCTGTGCTGTTCTCTCGCTCCCAACTTTTCTTCTTTCTCCTAGCACTGAGTGTGACTCCTTCCTGGTTTTTCTTCACTACACTTTTGTAAGGAAAAAGTTTACATTCACCGGCCTTATCTCTCTGAGACTCAAACAGTAGGGCTTTCGCTAGCGTCATAGGTCGACGACACTCACATGCTTGTTAAACAACCAGGCTTTGCTGCTGTGGTTTGATGAGTCAGCATTAGTGCAGCAGCTCTTGTGTCTATTCTGATTAACCAGCACCAATCAGAGCCTAGGAAATGCTGCTCCAGCGATGTCACCCTATGGCCCTGGAATGAGAAGTTTACACAAACTGTGATCTCTGAGTTGTCGGGCTCCTTAAACTGGGGAAAGAAAACTTTAGGGTGGGTAGGGGAAATCTGTACCATGGAAGTACACAGTAAGAAAAAGCCAAATTAATTAACTTGTTAAATCCTTCCCTCACATTCTATGAAGGCAGTAAGTCTTATCTAATGAAAGATCATTTCCAAGAAGAACACAGCATACATTTTTATTTTCCTTTTGTATTATAATTTATTATCTGGAAGTTTTTGTGAGCTAGTGCTGTATTAGTAAAAGTTAAAAGCAGTGTGCTAAGGAATAGTTCATATTCTTAAACAGTTTATATTTTTATTTTTCATATCTATACATCTAGATATATAAGAAATGTGGTATAAAATGTTTAATGCTAATAGACGATTATACTAAGCTTCATTTTATCTTATAAGTCATTATAATAACTATTAAAATTAAAATATTTTAAATTTATTTTAAAAACTTACATATTTTATAATCATTTAATAATGTATTTACCTCTTAACTTTAATATCACTGAATTTTTAGAAGACAAATATTATATGGAAAACAGATAAGAATATAAACATGGGGCTAGCCAAATAGGTCAGCAGATTAAATCACCTGCAAGAGGTGCTGGGGCTGGGGATTCGATCCTGGGGCCTGCAGTGCTGGCCCTGCCTGCAGGGTGCGCAGAGATGGCAGTTGGGCATGGTGGCATATGGCTCCCAGCTCTTGGGAGGCTGTAAACAGGTGATCTCTACAAGTCTGATCGAGTAGTGAGACCTTGAATTCCCTGTAGACCCTTTCCTAAAATACAAGAGAAAAAAAAAAAAAAGAAAGTAGCATGAAGCATTAAAATTAACTTTCATTTTCAATATTAAAAATTTTATTCTATTTTATATTTATTTAGATGATAATTTAAGTCAACACTTCAAGAGAAGAAAAACTATAGGAATATTTTGATTCAACAATACAGTGAGTTTGGTGAAAAGATTACATGTTGCAAAACAAGTGCTCATTTAAATTACATATGCTATTTGCTTATTAGTCATGTCAGCATTGCTGACCCATTAACAGAACTTTTGGACACGGATAATTGATTTTTGCCTTCTGTCAGTGAAGTGAAAAGATACTGGGTATAGTGGTACAGGCCTGTAATACTAGCACTCTGCCAGGCTGCAGCAGGATTGCAAGTTCAGTTCCAGTCTATGGAGCTTAGCAGCTTAGAGAGATCCAGTCTCATGTAGGAGAAGGAAAATGAAAAGGGGAAAGGGAAGAAGAAGGGGAGGGGGAGGAGAAAGGGGAAGTGAAAAAGGAGGGGGAAGAGGAAAAGAAGAAGAGAAAGAAGGAAAAAAAGAAGAGGAAGAGGAGGAGAAGAAAGAAGAAGAAGAAGAAGAAGAAGAAGAAGAAGAAGAAGAAGAAGAACAAGAAGAAGAAGAAGAACAAGAAGAAGAAGAAGAACAAGAACAAGAAGAACAAGAACAAGAACAAGAACAAGAAAGAGGAAAAACATCGCTCAGTCCCAGCCCCCAGTTACACACACACACACACACACACACACACACACACACACACACACTCTGCATGTAGTCTCCAATTTTATCTTAATGAAGTGCATTTATCAAGGTATGAAAATTTAGAATTCTAATTAATAGCTTCCTTAATTTAACAGATATTTGAGCATATGGCCCTGGGCCTGCTTCTTGCGCCTTCTCCGTGCAGGCCTGATTGTAGACAGGTCATTTTCTTTGCCAAAGGCTACCATGGAGTCATCCTACTGGAAGAGTCATTGCATTTTAAATCATCTGTGAGTGTGATTGGCCTGAATTGGTTATTAGACTGTAAGTTGCACTTTGTCCCAAACTATGATGTCAACTCTCCAAATCTTAGCTGGTGAGAGTAGGCACTGCCTGTATATCTGGCACATGCACCTGGGCTAATGCCTGTTTTCTCCCGGTGCAACACTTGCCAACCTGGGTTCCTGCCAACACTGCAGTGAGCTCCAGGCCACTGGCCCTAGAGCAGGACGAGTCCACACTCGATTGCTCAGGTGCACTTTGCACATGAAACTCCCAAGCCAACGTGAGGTGTGAGTAGGAATTCGCTACTCAGGAACTTGTCACATCAGAGCCCCTTCTTCTAAAACCCCAGCTCCTGAACAGAGTCCAAGTCACCAACCGGAATCTCCCGCTTTGTAGTAGAAGTTACTCGAAGTTTAATCTATCGTAATGCTTTGCCCAATTTTGACTCTAACAGTAGGTCTGTAGTAAGCTTTCTTAATGTTTACCAGTATGTAGTTGCCCTCTATTTCTGCGTACTTGGAGAATTCAAGTCTTCCATCTTCTTGATATTAACTGAGCTATGCAAAAACAGCAGTTGGCAGAGTGAATGTGAGCCAAAGTGCTTAAAGACCAAAACTCCTAGCTGCCTAGCTGCCTCTAGCTTTTTTTTTTTTTTTAACTGCAAAGCTTGTAGCAGCTTGTGGTAGTGTAGATGCATGTGAGGATGGTACAGCTTCAGGAAGTAAATGTTACTGCTTCATAGACAACTTATCCTCCAAATCATGGACTACCTGTTAAGCTTCAGAGTAAGAAATATCTCACACCAGGGACACGTAAAATATATGTTACTAGGAGATGGGCTTGCTTATATCCTTGGAATAAGTTATCAGGTAATATCTGAGTTGGAAAAAGATCAAGTAGCCCTTAAAAATAAAAGTGGCATATCTATGAGCTTTCCAGACTTTTAATACATACATGCATAAATCCACAGGGTTTTGCAGTTTTAATATCTACAGTGACATATGCCTAATATTTTTATAATCAGTGAGTAGTTTATTAGACTGCCAAGGGTATACAAATAAATATTACTGAAATTGTGGCTCAAATAAAAGAAATATATTGTGCCACACTTCTGGGGGCTAGAATTCAAAAAGTAAAAATAGATTGGAGAACTACTTTTTCAGGATCTTCATCTTTTAAAATCTTGAGTTTAGAATTTCCACATTTGAGGTCATGGAGTTTGAAGTTGATTTGTTTGCGGCTCTGACCCACCCACACAGCATCTGTCTCATGTTCCCCCAAACATGGTATTTACATTTAGTCCTTTTTTTTTTTTTTTTTTTTACTCTTTACATTTTTAAGCATCACAAATCATTTATATTTGCTAGTTAATTTCATATGGAAAATCTTTACTTTCTCATGAGTACCTCCTATATCTCAATTCAATTTACCCTGTCAGGGAAACCTCCCTGAATTTTCTGATTTTGTAAAATTCCCTATTTAATATCATTACATTTTTGGTGCCATTTTCTAATTAATTTCTGTCTCTGCAGTGGAAAACACGCTATATGATGTGAAACACATTTGTATATTTTCACCACTGAAATCTCAGTAAACAGCCTAGTTTGATAGCTACTATCTAGCAGACTGTTATGGTTTGTGTGTATTTGTCCCCCTGAAGCCTCATGCAGTCATGGGGTGGACTTCTAGAATTTGTGATTGACTCATGATCCACTGGGAATACGGGCATAAGTGCTGCCGGGATTA
This sequence comes from Myocastor coypus, assembly GCA_004027025.1. Classification (NCBI taxonomy): domain Eukaryota; kingdom Metazoa; phylum Chordata; class Mammalia; order Rodentia; family Myocastoridae; genus Myocastor; species Myocastor coypus. The sequence goes on along the minus strand of PVJA010031156.1, from coordinate 5,557 downwards.
TGTGTGTAAGTGTTGCTGCTGGTATTACAGGTGCGAGGGCTGCACCCAGCCGGGAGCAGACAGCCCGGATGCAACATAAGGCAGAGGGATGGGCTCTCTGTTGCCATGGTTGCTGCTGCTCCTCCCTGTGGCTCTCTTGCTCTTTGCAGCCACCATGAATAGTTGGTCTCTGCCTTGTGCCACTCTGCCTTGGAGCCGCTGAATATGGACTGCAATCTTCAGAAACTGTGAGCTAAATAAACCTTTACTTCCTTTATTTATCCCAGCCAGGAGAGAAGAGTAATTGATACATAAGTTCTCAAATTCTTGATTCAATACAGGAATATACACAAAGAACTACTGTTACTGGCAGAGTTGGGTCCCTCCTCTTATCTCCCACAATGCATGTTTTAAGCACCAACTGCAGTACCTCAGAATATTATCTTTCTGGAATCTATGGTCTGTGTTTAGTAATCAAGTTAAAATGAGGTCACTAGCCCAGGCCTTAATCAAATATGACGGGTGTTCTCATAAAAACAAAGGGGAAAACAACACAGAACCAAGCATAGAGCAAAGAGCATGTAAGAAGACACACCAGACAGCCCCGTGAAAACCAGTGGCAGAGGCCTTGAACAGATCTGTCCCTCAGAGAGATCCAATTTTAAGGCGTCAACATTTGGGATTATGACTAGAATTGTGTGAAGTGATGTTAGAAACAAGGTTAAATCACACAAAGATGAAATGGCCAGATCATATGAGTCCTTGTTCATCACTTTTTTTGTAGCAAAGGATCTTAAACACAATGAGTTATTATTTTAAAAAGATTTCTGTGGCTTCAGTAGGGTTAGGGGCTAGGGCAGAGCTTTCAAGAAAAGCCTTGAAGTCAGGCTATGGTATGAACGCAGATGGGATTCACAACAACCAGGCTCAACTTGAAAACAGTGGAGGTAGACAAAGAGTGACATTTGGAAAATAAAATTAATAAGCACTGATACTACAGTGGAAGGGAAGCTAATATAAAATAATGATGGCACCATTGTCTGAAGTGGAAGATGCTTGGGAGAAAATTGTCATTTCAGTTTTAGACTTGCTTTAGTGTCAGGTAACTTTGATAATCTAAAAGAAGATATAAGTTAGACAGTTCAGCTTATGGCTCCAAATATTGGAGAAGAAAATATCGTGAGAAGAAGATAGCTTATCTCTGAAAAAAATTCTAGTGCTCTCATAAAACAGACACAATTAGAAGGAAAATAATGCAGGAGAGAAGAAGGAAAACTCTACTTCGTCTCTCCGTCTCTCCATCTCTCCGTCGCTCCATCTCTCTCCTCTCTCCCTCTCTCCCTCCTCTCTCTTTCTCTTCCTCTCTCTCTCTCTCTCCTTTTTGAAAACCCCTGGATAAGATATCCATATCCTCCTGCCCTTGGACATCTGAGGCCCTAATTTTGAGACATTCAGGTTTGAGGTTGACACCGACACTTCACTGCTCCTATTCCTACCTCATTCTTATTTTCAGATCTTCAAATTTGACTGTAGGTTTACACCTTTCTTGTCCCTAGTTTCAAGGAAACTATACCCCCCAGTGAATTTGTTCTCTCTCTTGTGGATGACATGTTTCAGGGCCTCTCATCCTCCATAGTTACTTGAGTCAGTTTTCCTAATAAATCTCTTATTTGCCTATGCATATTATATCAGTTCTGTTGCTCTGGAAAATTATAACCATGAGAAGTCAAGTCAAGATGAAGACTAAAATGTTTCCTTTGGATTCAACTTTGTGGCTGGTGATCAGTAAGTTTAGAAACTGCACTTAGGGTGGAGCAGTGGATGAGGGAGTCAAATTGGAGTGGTTGTGAAAGGAGTAGGGTATGAATAAATGGAGAAAGAGAAGGGAGATGACATAGCTCTTCTAGACAAATGGCTGGGATCAGGAAAAGGGGAGGGCGAAGCCAAAAGGACATCGTAGCTTTTTTAAAATTTTATCTTCTAAGAGGAGAATTTCTGAACACTTAAAAGGGAAGATCAAATTGGGATTGCACAGTCAAGTTAGGAATCTATAGCGTGATGGGAAACATCAAGGGTATCCTTTTTTATTTTTATTTTTGTATTTTTTGAAGAGAATACAAAATTATAAAAGAAAAAGAAACAACATTAGGAATGATATAGGATTACACTAAACAAAATAAAAGGCATTCGACAATGGTTGTTATATTGCATAATATTATCTTACAATTAATTGGTTAGATTGCCAGATATTAACATACAAAATTGGGAAAAAAGACAAAGAAAAAGTTTAAGCATTAACTGCTCCTTTCAATAGATTATCAGAAATCAGTAGTACATTATCCAAGTCATCATATGTATATGTATGTATATGTATATATAAAAACCATATGTGTATATATGCACATATATATATAATATATATATAATTTTTCCTGTTTTCGTTTTTTCATTTGCCTTATCACACATTTTCCTTCCCATTGATGACTTTTTTCCTTTCATAGTACCTATTATACCTTTCTGATTTTATTTACTCTTTCGGGTTCTTACACGAGGGAAACAATATGATGTTTACACATGCAGGTCTTATTTATTTCACTTATGGTCTCTAGTTGCAGCTATTTACCTATGAAAGCCTTGAGCTTATATTTTTTTATAGCTGAGTAATACTCCATGGTGTAATATTACTATATCTTTTCCATCCATTCCTCAGTTGATGTACATTTGGGTTGTTTCTAAGATTTAGCTATGACAAATTGTGCTGCTATAAATCTGGGCTCATATAAATCACTGAGGTATGTTGTTTTCAGTTCATTTGGAAAAACACCTAGGAGGGGAACAGCTGGGTTGAGTGGAACCTCCAATTCTAGCTCTTTGAGGAATCTCCACACTGATTCCATAGAGGGTGTACTGGTCTACAGTCCCACTAGCAGTGGAGAAGTGTTCTTTTTTCCCCTCAACCTTTCCAGTAGTTTTAATGGTTGACTTCCTGATGGTATCCATTCTTTCCGGTGTGAGGTGGAATCTCAGTATTGTTTTCATTTGCATCTATTCAATGACTAATGATGTTGATCTTTTTTCATATATATATATATATATATATATATATATATATATATATACAGGGATAGAGAACTAGGCACAGCATTATCACTGAGAACTCAAATGTCTTCCCAAATTTTCATGCGTTAGAAGGTAGGGGCTCATCCTCGGATTAATGAGCTGGGAAGCCATAGCTGAGTGGACTCTTGACAGTGCGTCAGAAGAGGTGAGGCCTGGGGGTGTGATCTAAAGGGTGTGTCTTTCTGTTGCCTCCTCCCTTCACTCTGCCTCCTGGCCACCATGATGCATTGGGCTTTCCTCTGCAGGGCCATTCTTTCATGGGCTTCCTCTCTTCCCTAGCCAGCAGGCTATGGCCTGAATTCTCTGAAAAGCTGTGAACCAAAGTAACGTTCTCCTTTGTTAAGATACAGGTGTTGGGTATTCCGTCCCATGGATGAGAAAGCAATCAAGTCGCATACACAGATGCTCACCTTAGGTAACTGGAGGGAAATGGCGTCAATAGTAACAGAGCAACAAAAGAGCGCCAGTGTTGGTGGGCCAGGTTGATTTGCAAGTGAGGGGGCCCTCCCTGAATGGCTCAGTCATGTTCAATAAAATTGTGGTGAGTGGATTTGGAAAGATAAAAGAAAGATGAGGTAGCAAAAGGAATATAGTGTTTGAGGAAAGTACAATTCATCTGTACTCTCAATAGCTACTATTTAATAGGAAAAAAAGTGACTAAAGGTCCTTAAAAAGAATTCAGGGTACTTTGCGATGAGTTTATATTAATTCATTTACTAATTCATGCTTTGTAAGGATAAGAAGGCTGGATGGAAAATGTTTTGATTTACAGCTACAGAAACAAGTGAATTAGAAAAAAAAAAAAAAAAAACCCAGCTCTACTATTTATTCTGGTCACAAACAGAAGTGATGTGAGTTTTTATGATTTCCTAGATGCTTATTATCTATTGCTCTCAGCAAAAATGGTAACTCACTCTGAGAATGAAGTCTGACATACAAAAATTTATTTTTATTTGTACATCTATGCAAGCCTATTTACTGTCCTTGTAGTATTTAGTGCATTATGTTTTCATTTTGGCGTGTTTGTCTGAGTTTGAATTCATTTTTTTTTTTTTTGCTAACAACACAGATGAATTGGAAACAACAAAATGTTCTTTTATTCCTGTCGATGTGACCATTCTTTAAATGTACATTCTACAATATGCTGGAGTTGATTTGATTTAGAAAGCTGACTTCTTAAAGATTAAATTATTACTAAATCCATATCTAGACATTTAACAAAATTTATAGCTCTCCTGGACATAAAATCACAGCATAAAGCAAACTAAGGAAAAGTAAAATGCTAACATGCAATGCATCAGGGCACTTTAAAATTGACATGCATCACTCATTTTTTGATTATCAGTTAAATTATCTTGTGGCTTCTTACGTTCATGTTAATTTAACAGTGTTCATCTCTATTAAAAAACTAACAATATAATATTACTTTTGATCAATGTTTTCTTTGCAGAAAACATATCCTTGAACACATACATTTTCATTATTCATCAAAATGAAGTATTAAAACATTTATACTATAACTAATTTTATCTTATATGCTTGATCTTATCATTGTAAAGTTGGCCAAGTTGGGATTTTTCACAGATGCAGTGTTAGGAAATTAATTGCATTTAGAGAAGAGAAATTGCACTTAAACTTATTATTGTTGAAGGAGCTATGCCTCCCGGGCATCTATTTTCCAGTGACAATTGAATTAAAGGTGTATTGGTCATCTTCCCATTTGCTGGAGAGAAATACCCAGTGTCCATAATTTTAAAAAGGACGGATTTATTTTGGGCCTCACAGTTTAGCCTATGAACTGCCATGAGGAATATCATGGCAGAAGGATGTAGAAGAGCAGAGCTGCTCATTCTTGACTGCTGTGGAGCAGAAAGTGTGGAAGGACCACAGAGAGAGCTGCCCCTCCAGAAGCTCATGCCCAGTGACCCGTCCCCAGCTTGCCTGCGGCACATGCAGCTGTTGTCGTCAGTGGACTAATAGTACCCCACCAGCCAGTCAGAACCTCTCAGCCCACTCAACCTGACAGTTATAACTGACTGGCACAAGTCTGTCCTCTGTCAACCTGATATTGAACCACATTTTCTTTTTGGTGGGACTGAGGTTCAAACTCACGACCTTGCACTTGCCAGGCAGGCACTTGTGCCACAGAGCTATCTCCCCAGGCCCCGAACCACATTTTCTTAAAGCATATGCCATTTCCAAATAAGGACCGTAAATTAATAATGCTGCCTGATGTGTTACAACTATGTTGCATACAATGCAAAACTTACTAATTCTCTCCTCAGAATGGGAGACACAGTTTTCCTTTCAGTAATGCTTACTGTTCTGCTGAGGCCAGCTTTTAGTGAGAATTTATGTGGGACAGAAATATCTACATATCCTTTGCCCACATGGGGAGGTCTGCCCACATGCTTCTTCCCAAAATGTCTTTGCTACCAATTTTCCAGTCATGTTCCTT
>PVJA010031155.1:0-25146 GCA_004027025.1 Myocastor coypus | reverse complement strand
GGTATAGAAAAAAAAAAAAAAAAAAAAAAAAAAAAAAAAAAAAAAAAAAAAAAAAAAAAAAAAAAAAGTTGAAAGAGCAGACATCAAAATACCTAGAGGAAGAATGGGTGTCAGCACACTGAGACTCACATGCCAAATGTGGTGAATTGTTTGTTCGTATGAATAAAGTTTCATAGTAACATAACTCTGCTCAGTTGTGTGGCCACTTTAACTGTGTAATGGCAGAAATGTGTGGCTGCACAGATATTTTTCCAGCTTGCAAAACCAAAACTATTCACCCTGACCCTTTGCTCTTTCTTACAGCAGCCTTGTGCAACACGAATTTCTGTGACAGTGGAAATATTCTGTGTCTCTGCTGTTTAACAGGACAGCCACTCACCACACATTGTCTACTTTAGAAGGTGCTACAGCTGTAGAGAATTTCAGTAAGTGTGGGTGGTTCTGAGAGTCAGTTACTAAAGACCGTCAAGTATGGAAAAAGTTAAAGCAAATTATTAACTTAACAAATGGGAACTGCTGATCTCTGGGAAAGTACTGCACTTGGACAGGAATGAGGACTGCTGTCCCCTTGGGAAGACAAATGAGTGTACATGAAGAGGAACTGAAATGTAGACACATGTTCAGGCTGCCCTTTAACTTGGGCAAGTCTTTCACATGGTTTAACTCTTAAAAGACAGGGTGAAAGTAAAGGTGGTTCTTAGGAGAGGGATTAAAAGTCAGTGAAAGAAGATTTTCTTAATGGAATAAGCAAGTCAAATAATATTAGAGGGCGAAGTTCAGGTTCTGTTTTTGGACTGCCAGTGCAGCAGCACTGCTGGAACACAAGACCAAGAGACATGAGCTTGCGAAGAGAGCAAAACAGGAGCTGAGGCAGAGGGCAAGGCCGTCAGAGCCTGCAGCTTGCTGCCAAGGCATAGAAGACCAGAAAGGGGACTGGAGCAGGGAAATTGCCAGTTCAGAAGTGGACGTTCAGAAGAACCTTGCACAGCACTGTGCACGTAGGGCTTGGGAGATGAAGCCAATGGGGTCACTCAGCGTCCGCTGGTAGCATACAAGTTGATGCCAAGGACCAAAAACCTGGAGACACAGACCAAAGATAGTAAAAGTAGGAAGAAGGGCAGTGACAGAGCCCACGGGATTTTAGTGACCTACAGGTGTCAGATTCATGGCTCCCTTAAGTGTAACTTGGAATAATAATTTAAAATAAAACCTTTTTTTTAGGAAGTAAGGACAAAACTAACATACATATACTCTTCAGGAGCAGACCAGGCTCTGAGTTTGGCTCACAAATAGTAAGTCATTTAATCTGCACAACATCTCTTGATGAAATGTTTTTCTCTTTTTGTAGATGAGAAATGAAGCTAAAAGGTCACAAGAACTTCCCAGAATTATCAAGTAAGGCTTTTTGAGTCCAAGAAAAATATTATGAGTGCATTTCCAGTTTTAAGCATTTTCATGTTCCTTGAGTAATCTCTGTGTCCTCCTAGAATCTCTGCTTCCTGAGGACTGAAGCTGTATAGGCATTCAGCAATGTCTCAATGGTTATTTCCAGCACACGAGAATGAGCAGAAATGGAAGTAGCAGACCTCTGACACATTAACATGAATAATAAAAAACGGTTTCATGAGGTAAAAGATCAACATTCAGCCCAAAACAATGGCTACCTTAAGAGTACTGTTGCAAACACAGAGAAGGCCTCAAGCACTTTAAGAGGGCATCATGTTGCTTTATTCACACATTGACATCCCATCTTAATTGCAGATTCTTGACTTTGGACAGTATCAACTGACTGTTCCTGGAAACCCTCCAGTTGGGTAATTGCTTACTTAGAGCTACAAAATAACCTTATGTTGATCTAACCACTGGGGACATTGTTTTATAAAAGTATTTGGAAAGCACATTTCTTGGTAGGACAGACAATTACTTTAATAGAGCAAGCCAATGGGCAGGCATGGGGCCTTCCATCCTTCCAGCCCTTTCTTTCTCTGTGCGCATGTGCAAATAGAGCCCTTCACAATCGCTCTGGCCACAGACTGCCTTGAAGGGAGGAGACTCAGACACCTGCAGTCTGCCAGGTCATCTCGGATTAAAAGTGACTGAATTGTCAATGAAGAGAAAGGCAGCCAACAGGAAAAAAAGAATAGAAAGAAAGACTTTCAGGAAATCAATACCTGTTATCTGAACCTAATCCACTGTCAATGAAGTGAAAAGGCATGAATGGATGATCGTAAGATTCTCAGTTTGTGAGTCATGCCTGACAATAAATTCAAAGAAGGTGAGAATACCATTTCATCTTGTTTTGTTTGTATTCTACAAGTATAGGAAAAGCAGAGGACTGAATTGAAAGGAAATACTCAGTTAGAAATGAAAGGAAGGAAAATATAGGATTATAACAAATTCACTTAATATTATTGATCAAAGCTAAAGACTGAGATCTTAACAAATTTTTTATCTCAGGCATAAGTTCAACTGTAATGCTGGACAAGCATATACATCAATACATTTTCTTAAGAAAAAAACAACTGCAGCAGACTCTTCATGCTAACATATAGGACACACTGAAGAACAAAGGCCCTCTATCAAACAGTTCAAAGTGAATCACAAGAAGCTCAACTGGAACTCAACTCCAAACCAGACTAAGTTTGTAGAAAATACAGCCAACAAACCAGGATGTCTCCAGGGTCTCCAAGAAGGGAACTCTAAGAAATCTCAGGGTTACCCAGACAAGACAGGCAGGAGTTGGCAGAGGAGAAGGTGTACTCAAGCCAGCTAGAATTCATTGGGGTGAGCGGAAGACGCTTCTCACCACTTAATGCTGAGGATACCATGGGAACAAAAATGAAATGATGAAGCGGGAGAAAAGTGAAAGAGAGAGCACTAAGAAGGAAGGAAGGCCAGGGAGATAGTTCAGTGGAATAACTGCTTGCCTGGCAAGTGCAAGGTCCTGAGTTCGATGCCTGGTACCACCAAAACAAACAAAACAACAACAAGAAAAAGAATACCTAGAAAGGGAGAAAACAGCAGCACCACCACCATCACAAATGAAGAGGAACACAGTTAGTCACAAGGCCTCACTGTCCTTTAGCTAAACAGAAAGGGGAGGAAGAAAAGGAAGATGTAGATCATGATTGAAGCAAATATTTGACACCCCTGAGAGCTTTAGGACTGTACTGTTTTCTTCTTTCAGATTACACCTGCATCTTAGCTACCCATTTCTTCCTCAGTAAGGTTATGGCTCATACAGAATGACAGGCTGCTGTGTTCTGATGAACACTGGGTGTCTGCAGGCAAGGCTCCCAGAAAGTAGGCATCATATTCACTGATTCATTTTCCTCAGTTCTACACTTACAGAACTTTAGAGAGATGTTGAATGCAAGATCTCATTAAAGAGGAGGAATATAATCACTTCTGAATATCTAAGAACTTCTTTGCATTGACTGTGTTGTCATTGGGATTTATAAATAAATAAATAAATAAATAAATAAATAAATAAATAAATAAATAAAATAAAGGCAAAGTCTCACTATGCAGTTCAGCCTGGCCTTGAATTAGTAATGTAGCTGAGGCTGGCCTAAAACTCTTGGGGATCCTCCTGCATTGGCCTCGTGCGTGCTGGGAATAGAAGCGTGGAGTACCACATGCAGTTCCACTGAGTCTTATAAAGCATCCTGTGACTGCTTCCAGAAAGACTATAGAACTAGGAGAGATATGACAGGAAGCACCAGTTGTAGCTGGGATATTTCATTACTTACAAGTAAAATATCTAGGCAAATGTGACAACATGTGAGAATACTCCAAGATTTTCTTAATCAATCTTTAAATATTTCATAAAGAAAAAGACTATGAGAATTTATCCACAATATTTATTAATTTTGGAGAACAGTTTTGATAAAATACATCAAAATGTACAAATTAACATTGACTCAGAAATCTAAAAATTTACCAGAAATACACAGAGAACATGAGAGAAATGAGAGAGAGAGAGAGAGAGAGAGAGAGAGAGAGAGAGAGAGAGAGAGAGAGGGAGAGAGGGAGAAGGAGAGAGAGATGAAGTTGTAGTAGGCCATGCCAATATTTGGAAAATGCCTGCCTATCATAGCAAGTAAAGAATCATGAGCTCCATGCCTCTAGTAATGGATTCTTTGACAATTTTATGTTCATCTAGTTTGTTAAAATATTCTGTATATATACAAAATCATGGAGCAGAATGGAAGAAATCACTACATATTACCTGTGGGAAAATAGGCTATCATGTACTTTTCTGTAACTAAAAAAAAAAAAAAAAAGAGAGAGGTCTAGAGAGTCAAATGGAGTGTCAAATAGGCACAGATTCTAAATTTTAAGAAGGACTGGTCTGGGGAGATAGATCAGTGGAATAAGCGCCTGCCTGGAAAGACAAAGTCCTAAATGCGATCCCTTGTACCAAAAAACAAACAAACAAAAGAAGAGCTGGGTGCGGTGGCGCATACCTGCTATCCCAGCCCTTGAGAGGCTGAGGCAGAGGAGGCTCACTATGAGTTTGAGACCAGCCTGGCCTATGTAGTAGTTTCAAAGTCAAGCTGAACTATTTAGTGAAACCCCAGCCCAAAAAGAACAACCAAACACAAAATAAACACTGAAATTTTAAAAGGCATGACACACATATAAAAAAGTTTGCAAATAAAAATAGGTGACTCTTTATAATATCTATAAAATTGAATTCAGTAGAATAAACACTTGCCTGGCAAGCGCAAAGTTCTGGATTCAATACCCAGTACCACAAATAAATAAATAAATAAATAAATAAATAAATAATAAAAAAAAATTTTAAAGGTTTTGGTAAAATATAATAGATACAACAGTTTCATAAAATATTATCATTTAGAGAAGCTAAGGGATGGATATAAGGAGACAGCTATGCATTCATTTTGCAATTTCTTGTGGGTCTGTAATTATTTTAAAATAAAAGTTAAAAAGAGAAATAAAGACTAGGGTCAGCCAGATAGCTCAGTGGACTAAGGCACCTACATAAGCAGAGCACTGAGGCTGGGGTTCGATCCTCAGTGTGCCATGCTAGGCCCACTCCCCCAGGGCACACTTGAGATTGAGAGAGTAATTGAGACTTGGTGTGGTGGTGCATGCCTGTAATCCCAGGGTTTGGGAGGCTAAAAACAGGAGAATCACTACAAGTCCTATCTACATAGGGAGACCCTGTACAACCTAATCACTTGGTCCTAAATTCACAGGAAAAAGAAAAGGAACGACTGAATGAAACTATATCAAACAAGCTCAGAACACACTAAGATTGTAGTTTAAATATTTCAGCATGTAAATTTTGTACTATTTGTCCTTTTTCTACTGTCATGAGTTATACTGATTAAAATTTAAAATACTACTACTACTATAGTTGAAAATTTGTATAAACATCAATTTTAACAGGAATTATTTATGAATATGGAAGTGCCAATTGAGACTCATTCAAACTGAAGTCTTATAACCTAGGCCTTGTATTTATGAAACTTAATTAAAACAAAAGATATCTCTGTTCAACTTCTCACCTCTACTTCTTACCAAAATAATCTTGCAAGAGACACAAAAATAGTAAAGATATTGTCAAAGACAAATGTAACTAGACTAATCACTGGAGGTAGCTTAAAACATTATGAAAATAATGACGTAAAATCTGTTTTATTCCATTGTTTTCCTACCTATGTCCTGCAAACTATCAAAGAACTATGTTGCCCTGCCCTTGCTACTTCCCTAATTTCATAGGTGAAGCATCGTTCATTACCATGTTCATTATTTGAAAAAAGAATACAGTGCAACCCACCTAATTATCCAAGAGCTTGTTGTCTACCTGGTGTTAGGCAAGCCTATTAGTTCTCTTTATTCTCTTCTGCTATTTCTCTTTTCTTCACCTTCCTGCTTATTAGCACTTCACCTAAAATATGAAAGGCTCAGCAAAGGAATAGCTTTAAAATTAGTTGGTTGATTATTAAAGGATTTATCACTTATAGAATGGAAGCTGTGTGATCTAGTTATTCACACTTCAACAGTTAAAGCTAATTCAGAGTAAACTCTAAACCAAAATAATTTTATTGCCCTTATTTTCACAAAGTGATAATTAGACGGTGTATATCACTTGTGATTGCTCTTCCTTTATTAAGCGGGGAAATGAATTTCGAACTCTGTCTCAATAGAGAGAGGACTTAACACATTTGGGGTTCTGATCAGATGGATAATCCAGGTAGTATCAAATTCATAGAAAATTATGTTTATGAAATAGAGTAAAAAGGTTAATAAATGTATCATAAAGTTTTAAAATCAGTTCAACTGATAAACACAAGGCCTTGTGCATGGCTAGAGCCAACAAATGTGATTTAGATCTGAAACCTGCTTTCCCCCAGCCTAGTAGAGAATCATTAAATCGATGGTAAAGAAAATATCAGTAGAGGGGCTGTGGAGATAGCTCCATGGCACAAGTGCCTGCCCAGCAAGTGCAAGGTCGTGAGTTTGAACCTCAGTCCCACCAAAAAAAAAAAAAAAAAGAAAATGTCAGTAGAGAATGATCTTATAAAGTAGATGTGTAGTGAGTGAGAAAACGGAGTTGAATTTTTGCCAAAATAACTTAAAAGAAAACAAGATTAATGATTGTTTTAGAAGAGAACCACTGATAATCTCATGGTAAAATTCTTAGAGACCTCATAATGAAGTGAAACCAAGGAACTACAGAAAACAACGAAGATTTACTTTCCTCTCAGGTGGGGGAAAGGTATAAGACACATAAAAAATGAGGACAAATTAAGAGCAGGTTAAAATCAATTACTAATTTTTTTTTTTTTTTTTTTTTTACTTCTGTAGTCTTTCTAGATTCTGTCATTTAAAGAGTCATATGACAACCAAGAAGAAGTTAGATTGTAGTTGCCACTCCTTACAATATTTCCCCTAAGTACCAGCAAGATAGGTCAGCAGACTAAGTGCCTGCTTAGGCAAGTGCAGGGCCTGGGTTTCAGTCCCCAGAACCACATGCCACGCTGCACCCAGGCACACTGAGCTGGCCACCAAGACCGGGCATGGTGGCCCATGCCTGTAATCCCAACACTGGGAAGGCCGAAAACAGGAGGATCACTACAAATTCAGCTGCATAATGAGACCCTGTACCAAACACATTAAAAAAGAGGGGGCTCCACAGTGACGCAAGTAGACTGAAAATTAAGTTCAGCACTGTATGACTTCTAACAAATCACTTACCTCTCTGCGCCTTCATTTACAGTTACAAAGGCGCATCGTAACTGCACCCATTGCAAAGGTCACTGAGAAGACTGAAAGCGATAGTGCTGAGCATAGATCTTAAGCAAGTGCTCAATGCTGGTGGTTGTTTGGATATTACTAGTATTATAATTATTATTATTATTACCATACTTGAGAAGTAATATATCAGCTTGAGAGAAAAGAATGGCTGTCTTGCAAGCTCGAGAACAAATGCACAAGCATTTCACACTCAGCCTATCACAGACTCTACAAATAGCCTGTGTCACATTTTGGCTCACTTCAAAAATATTATTTAATGTTTCCAGTAGATTTAGTCTCCCAAATATGATATCTGTGGGATAACACAGAGCAGTTGGAAAAGTACAATACACCCTCATGTCAGAGTCAAAATATGAGAGGATTAGAAATGTAGCTCAGCAGCAGAGTGACTGCCATGCTTTGTGAACTATGTGGAAAGACAGAAACAGAGAGAGGGTTCTTACTAGAACTAAGGGCAATAGACAGAATAACATTGCTGAACGATTTCTCTCTACACTTTAGAGATGCCATTTATCAAGCTCAATATAATTCTCCTAAGAGACTGCAGCAGGAAACTAAGATCAAGACGAAGGACAATGAAAGGAAAACAAGAGGAAACATTACATATACATGCATTAAAAGGAAAATTAAATCAGCAATATTCATAGTCACAAAAGTAGAACTCACTGTAGTATTTTCTTTTACTGACAGGTTGGAGGAAAGAAAATACTTTCTGATGCTCATAATTAGATGAATTAATTAAGTTATTTATCATTATACTCTCATAAAAATAGCAGTAAAGGCAAACTGTACACAATGAATAATGTGGTCATTATAGATTTTCCTTTAACCAGAAAACCAGTGCAGCATTTTAAAGTAGGGAATAAATATTGCTTTCTACTGTCCTGAACACAGGACTTGTCAGCTAATTTAAGGCCTCCTTTCCTCCATCTTTTGGAAGGTTGTAAACTATAAAAGTGTTTACTTTTTTCAAAGGATATCTACTATTTTATACATGACATGGATATTTATCAAATATTTCTGAAATGTGAATTCATATTTTAATCTCTTCTTATACCACGATTGTTTTAAAAAGTTAAAGTGCTTTTTAAACTGATCTAGCAGATAGACAATCTAAAATTCATTGAGACTTATTGTAGAAGCAATATAATGATTTAGGACTACATATACTAAATTCATACTTCCCGGGGCCAGCCAAATAGCTCAGAAGATTAAAGTATCTACTCAGACAGATGCAGCGGCTGGAACAGATTCCCAGTATCCTATGTTGGCCCAAACCCAGGGGTGTACTGAGATGGCGATTGAGACTGGGCTTGGTGGCACGCGAGGCCTATAATCACAGTTCTTTGGGAGGTTGAACACAGGAGAATCACTAAGAGTCTGATCTACAAAGTGAGACCCTGTAGACTCTCACTAAAACACAAATTAATTAATTAATTAATTAATTAAAAAAATTTCATACTGCCCAGATTCACATGTTGGATCCTATCATATATTCACTAGTTTTGTAAGTGTGGGCCAATTTCTTCAGACATCCATAAGCCTACTTTCATATCTTGTGGAACTGATTCTATTTCACAAGATTGTTGTAAGCTCTAAATAAATTACAGCCTTTTGAATTGTGCCTGCCTCATACCATGAATAAGATAAAGGAAGGGTAGCTGTTTCTGTAATATGCCTGGCCCTGTTTTTGCATATTAGTACTTAGGCATTCAAACAGACCTATAAAGTCATTGCCTCTTCCTCAGTCACCACTGATAGCTGAGATTATGTAGTAACAACTGCAGAATCTCAGTACCTTGCAGAAATGAGCATTTATTTGCCACTCGTGTCATTTCACTATAGGTTCAAGTAGGCTTTCTCTAAGCATTTTCACTACCAATCCATGCTGCTTCTCTCCTACATGTGCCTCCAAAGAGATCCAGGCAGACAGGATAGGAGTAAGACCTGAAATTCTAGAAACGGCATGCCTCACATTGAAGAGGCACAGCTGATTCTGTTTATTGCACTAGCCAAAGCTGATCGAGCAACCAGGCCTGGTGGAAGAAGCCCAGTCCTCCTGTGTGCTGTACAGAGGGGAGGAGAGTAGAAGACCCATAGAACAGAATGCTTATCACAGTAGGTTTCAAAAGACCCCCAGTTTGCAATCATTTCATGGTTTAAAATAACCATGGCAGGATGGCTCAGTGGTCTAAAGCACCTGCGTGGGAAAGCTTGGGCGGCTTCAGGGGCCTTGGTTCAATCCCCGGCACCACATGCTGCACCAGCCCTGCCCTTGGGGTGGACTGAACTGGCCATAAAAATGAGTGAATAAACCAACAAAGGTTCTGAAACAAGAAAAATAAATAAATAAAATTTTAAAAAATAAATAAATAAAATAAATTAAAATAACACTTAGCTCTCAACTGAGAATAAATGAAAATTTTTTAAAATGTGCAAAGACAGATTAAAGAAAAAGTAGGGTGTCCATACATTGATTAGCATAAATTTATTTCACAAGTTGCCAATGATACTAATTTTCTGTTTCCTCAATGGTGAAAAAATTATCCTACTAAGTTATATATTACATATATATCTATATATGTATAGATATATATATTCAGATCTACAATAGAGAATAAGCATTCTTTTTTGCCTTCTCAATTGTTTTAAACATCCCTTTTTTTATTTGGCTTATGTATCCACTAAAGAAATAGAAATTGAGAGGGCATCTTGGGCAATGCTGTTATTCTAACATTAAACCTAAGAAGATATTCCTGTTGCCCAAGTTTAGCTCCTAATCAAAGATCTGTAGTCTACTGAATTTTTTTCTACTTAGAGCAATTAATGTTTTTAAATTGTAAAGTCAGCTATTTATCTAAACTCTATTTTTCTTTAATTTAGCGTTCTAGAGAGCATTTATTTTGAGCTACTTTGCTCTAAACTGGACTCTTTCAAATTTAAAATTCCTAAACTTCAATTTTCTTACACATTATAAAAATAGCAACCTCACCTTTTCATGCCCTGTCTCTTTCTGCATTCAACCACGGTACAGGCCAAAGCAAACATAATTAATACCTTGGGTATAACAAGTGATCTGTTCATGTAGTTTAAAGGGAAGATTTGTATTGTACATCCACATACATTTAAAACTATAATTTTGAGAGATTAGTACATTCATCTATATGTGTATGTTATTGCAAAAACTTGCTGGCCTCCCACACTTGCTCTTGTAAATATCACATCACAATGGAAAGCAATGGTCTTCATGGAGTTGTTGCTTACTGCTTACAAGAGTAGATTTTTTTTTAAAGCACATAACTAAAGAACTTCAACCACTGGATTATTTTTCCACTCAACTAACAATAAAACGCATGAACAAAGGAAAAGATAGCTGCCTTGCAGGAGGTGCCAGGAGTCTGGATTTTCCCCCAGCACCTGGTAGTTGACCCTGTCACAGCTGACTGCATTTCCATTGTTCATTGATTGTGCCATTTGCCAGGCAATCCATCCTTGCTTATGTAATTGCAGAATTCCTGTAGTTCACTCTGTGCTATCCTGAAGGTTCAGCAGCAGGACAGGCTGAGAAAATTAGACAGGGCACAGTACCCGCTGCTGACCTTCAGAATTCAAGGTAAGGCCCATCTTTTAAAATCAGTCTTTCTTGAGGAGATCATTCGGAGGGGCATTATTTCTAACAGGTGATATTTTTTTTCACTTTGACCATGTACCCTCTTCAAAGATTTTTCTGTATTTATAAAAAGTCATCATTTCAAATTTTAAAAATAACCGCTGTATACAAGGTTATGAATAAATACATTTAATTTACAGTTTTCCAAAGGCAAATGTTAGATAAAACTCTTCATTCAAACTAGAATTTAAGATGTTTAAAATATAGTATCAGAATAGATTGCTTTCCTTAAAAAAATTATGAGAGTGGACATAAAGTGTTGTCACCATGAAGAGGTAGCCATAAGATAATGTCAGTTAAATTTAACCATTCCACATAAACTCTAAGACATTCATATTCTACACAGTGAATGCTTGTTACCTATCATTATTTTACTGAATAAATATGGAAGTTTTCATAAGTTATTAATACATCCGGAAGAAACAAGAGTACTTTCTCAGTTTAAAGTGGCTAAGCATCTTATTGCCAATGTTCTAAATAAAGCTCAATGAAGACACTAAATCACTGGCTAAATCCACAATATATTTTTAGTTTACTTATTTTGCTTCCTTTGGTAGCAATCTCATATCCATATAAAAACTGGAAATACAAGATAAATTTTTACCCTCTGAACTACTTACTGCCAAGATGCACAATGAGCTCATAATTCCTGCAAATAAAGATATTGTTCCAAAGAACGATAATGTAACCATCCAATTCAGGGAGTAACTGACTCATGACTACTACTTAATCCACAAATCCTATTCGAGTTCTTTCATTGTCCCCAAATGTAAATTACAACAAAATGTGTAATTCAGAATTGCACACTGTGTCCAATTCAGGTGTCTTTTATCTCCTTAAATTTAAGATAATTCTTCAATCCAAAGTTTAGTTTAAGCAATTCAAGATTTGGTGTGGGGCTAATGGTACCATTTCCTCTGTATTTGTAGATGAAATTCTAGGATGAAAGCCAGGACCCCTGGCATTAGTGTGACTAACCCAGTTCTACCCTCTACCTACTAGGCTTGTGGCCTCATCTATAAATTGGCTTCAGTCCCCTTGTGTAGGATGGGCTCTGTGTGACTAATCTTGCAACACGGAAAGGAAGCATTAATGAAAATCCAGGTGAAAGCCTGTTGTACAGTTTAAGGCTCAGAGAGCACTGAATAAAATGAATTCCTTCATCTCTTTTTAACATGCCATTATCTTCCCTGACTCCCAAACAAATGTTCAGATACATGTTTCATCAGAATCACTACAAATATACAACACAGATGTACTGAGAAGCACTTTGTTACATCTCTTAGGTGTTTCTATTCTGTTTGCCCATGGAAATCTAGCATCTAAATTAAAAAGGAAGGAGAGGAGGGCAAAAGAAAGGCAGGCAGGTGATTGACCAGCCAGGAAAGCTCAACTTGGAAGAACAGGATGTTCTATGGAGCAATAGATTTCAAAATAACCAGAATTCCCTTCACTCCAGACTTTTATACAAAGTCAGACTTTTTAACTTCTCCTTTAAAAGATAGGATTCTTTTAAGGGTAAGAAGAGGATAGATAGGAAAAACACTACTTTTTATGTCACTCATCTACTGGAAGATGCAGTTCTCCTGTCTCCTCTCCCTGTCACTGCCAAGCAAACGCTCAGGATACTTTTGCCAACTGCCAGTTAATTCTGTAGTGAGGTGTTAGGGATAGAGCCTTCATTTCTGCACTGATAGCACCTTATTAAAAGTCACAAAGGAGCTCCAAGTCATATCTAATTTCTCTCAGTGCTCCAAACCTTTCTAGCACCTGTGACAAGTACTGACTGACTGCTTTTATCTTCTGTTCTTTTGTGCCCCATCACACCAACAGTTTCCTTTTCCTTTTTTTGGCTCCTTTGTGCATCCCTCCCATTCCCACAAGCTCTCTTTCCTACATTTCTCCCTCAAGTTCAACCCTTACATTGTCGCTTATGTTTCCTGATCCCCGGCTTGTCCCTCCTCTCAGATTTCCGGGGCTTTGTGCGTTGCCTCTTTGCAACTTGTACTCAAACCCAACATTCTACATCGAACTATCTCCTAGGTTTCAACACCTTTTCTTCAATTCCCTAATTAATTTCTCCTTTAGGGCACTAGATTCAAGTTCTTGCTCGCATAATAACGTCTTCCTTTGATGATGAAAATATGTAATATAAACATTGTTAAATTTAAACAATAAAAAATTGAAACTTGAAAAAAAAAAAAATAACGTCTTCCTTCCTCTACACCTAACTTCCAGGTCGTTGTTAGGCCTAACTTGATTCTGACTCTTCAAGGTCCTCTCTTATGTCTCCTGCTGTAACTCTGGTCCATTAGACATAGTGTTTCATGTTAGCTTACTCTGCTTCTTCCAGGTGTTTTTATTCCCAGTCACTCCCATATCTTAAAACCTGACATAAAACAAAGGTCTCTTATCTTCTCTTAGAAACCTTCTAGAGGTCACCATTGCCTAAATAAGCACTGAAAATAAAAAGGCCTATGACAACCATAGCTAGTGACCAGAATCAACCCAACATGATGCAACAGTGATCTTAGGACAGTGACTACAAACACACTCAAGTGCCATCAAAAGCGGACAGCAGCTTTTCATTTCTAGCCAAAAGCTGGCATTTGGAACCTACTGTTGACAGAGTGTGTGTATGTTACAAAAGAATGCCAAAAGTTGAACTGCTACAGAAAAATAAATAGATTTCAGATGAAGTAATCCAATATTTGTATACTAACAACTGACTGTAAAATAAAACAGAGAGAAAGCAGTCCTCCCAGGTCAAACAAAGCCTGTGTGCAGGCTCTCTGCCAGTTTGTGATTTGCAGCTGATAATGTCCATGCAAATACCTTAGCTACTACTCCAAGCCCTCTAAAGCATCCTATAGCTATCTTCTGAAAGCAAACACCAACAACTCAGAAAAATCCCTATGTGCCAACTGGCTACTATACCTACCTTCCAAGGACACTTTGCACTTGCTTAATTCTTTGCTTTTGCTGTGCTTGTCTATTCATACAAACACTCTTTCCCCTTCACAATTCCTATTTCAGAATGCAGTTTGCTCAGGCATGTTGATGTATAACTGCAATCCCAGAATTCTGGGAAGCTGAGGACAAAGATTACAAGTTTGAACCCAGCCTGGTCAACTTAGAGATTTAACAAGGCTCTTTAAGTGGAAAGTAACTAAAAACTTGGGATATAAGTCAGTGAAAAAATGTTGAAATATATACATTTCAACGACTGCCAATTCTCTCCACAAAACTCCTCTTTGACCAAACGAGTGCAAAGAAGATCTCCCATGTCCTATATGTGCTCACACCTGCTACCTTGACATTTGTAACCTTCTCCCAACAAATTTAATACTTACAACTTGATACTGTCATTTTTTATATCATAAGCAAGATTATTGAAACTTTCAAAATAGGTGGCAGAGTCAAGGCTGAACTCAGGGCTGTACTGTTACAGGGCAGAAGAGAGAACAGCAAATTTATGTTTTGATCATTCATTATGTGACAGGTGTTACATCCAAACACAAAATTAAAATCCTTAACAAGACTCACAAATGCATTCACAATGCGGTTCTCTCTCTTACCTCATAATTTTCCTGTCATCTCTTAAGCCCTAACCACTTAAGCCTTTTTTAAACTTCTAAGACTTAGAGAACACTTCACACCTTTTGGCCTTGCCCTGCTATTTCCTTTGTCTGAAACACTCTTCTCACAAGTCTAATCTCTAATCATATTGATTTTCATTCAAATATAATTT
This sequence comes from Myocastor coypus, assembly GCA_004027025.1. Taxonomy (NCBI): domain Eukaryota; kingdom Metazoa; phylum Chordata; class Mammalia; order Rodentia; family Myocastoridae; genus Myocastor; species Myocastor coypus. Next base: position 10,435 of record PVJA010031155.1, on the reverse strand, counting down.
CCTCAAGATTCCTTCCATAATCCTTCTAAAGAAAGCACTTGGGGCTGGGGAGATAGCTCCAAGGCACAAGTGCCTGCTGGGCAAGTGCAAGGTCGTGAGTTCGAACCCTGGTCCCACCAAAAAAAAAAAAAAAAAGAAAGGACTTTATTGTATGTATTATAGCTTCCATTATCTATTATATTTTCTGGCATTTACTGAAACTCTAAGTACTTTTGTAATCATTTATTTATTGCATGTCTGTCCTTTATCACTCTGTCATGAGTCCCCTATCTCCCCACCATTTCTTGCTTCTTGTCATCTTGCTGTAGTATACAAACAGGGAGTGAATGGTTGATACCCTTTAACTCTTGTGAGGCATTTGAAGACTTGGAAGAACTTAAACAAGCTTATTTTCGTAGAAGCCTGGAACTAAGACCTTCCATGGCAATAAATAAATAAATAAATAAATAAATAAATAAATAATATATATATACATATATATATGTATATATATATATATATATAGATAGATATAGATATAGATATAGATATATGTATATATACTGGGTTTCAGTTTCAGGACAGGCTGCAGAATGTCTAATTTATCAGAAGAGGGTAACCCAAAATATCCATCTGTTGTTATATATATAGCTGGGTTTCAGTTTCAGGACAGGCTGCAGAATGTCTAATTTATCAGAAGAGGGTAACCCAAAATATCCATCTGTTGTTCCAGGATTTCTCACTTTCACTTTAAAAAAATAACGTATTTATTTATTTAGTAGAGTCTCACTAAGCAGCTCAGACCTGTAGTGATCCTCCTGTCTCAGCCTCCCCAGGGCTGGCATTGCAGGAGTGCATCACCAAGCTGGATTTGGGGCCAGGATGGCACGTGGCATTGAGAATCGAACCCTGGACCTTTCACATGCCTCCCTGAACTATCTCCCCAATTCCTCAACCTTCACTTTTGATTTTGTGTCTCTATCAAAATCTAATATGGACTTTATTACCCAAAAAAGGCAGGTGCCAACAACATAAAGTAACTATCAAGCTAAAAGAGGTGGTCATTTGCAGTAAGTTCAAAGCACCTGCATGTGATTGAAATTTGTTTTTCTAAGATTTCAGAGTGTACCATATTAGAAATATATTTTATAGAGTCATTTACCACAATAGAATCTCTTAAATATTTCTATTCTCTTTTTATACTACTTAGGTTACAAAAGATTGCATAGCGTGAGCCACTGTTACACCGTATACGCAGCACTATTTATGTTAGGATAAGTTTATAGCTTATGAGGGAAGTTGACTTTTATTTAAAAGTGACAAACTAACAATGAAGAAGGAGTATTCTACTTGATTCGGGAAGGAAAAGGACATCATACACTGTGACTACATATATTTCTGCTCCAACTGGGAAAGAAAAATTAGTCTTATTTGCCGAAGAACTTAGATATCTACATCTTCCTTTCCCATAGCCCAAGATAATAATTTTAAAGATAATAATCAAAGCTCCCTTGTACCAAAGTGTGCCTATACCCACTTACTCATATTCCAAAAGCAGAGAGCAACAAAACTTATCAAACCAATATATATTGTTACTTGACTAGCATCTTGAACTAAGGAACTTGCACTTGTCACACAAGTGCTTACACCGCTGAGCTATCTCCTTGGCTCCTTGAATAACATCTTTACAGTCATATATCCCTACTACCATAGACTTTAATAGTATAGAGATAAGGGAAAACTGGGGAGAACCTTTGCTCTGACCTTGTTGAAAACCATGAGTGTCTGAAATTATGTATCTACCACAGGAGACTAGGCACTAATGTTGTCCACAGTTGGTATCCCACTTTTTGCTTCCTTTCCTGTCTCTACTCTGCCAGACAAAACTCTTGACAAGATTGAATCACCCTAATTAAACACATTCAGACTCAAAGTTTAATCACTTATTCACTTTGATCTTCTGGGCTGCTATGAAACATGTTAGGTTGTATGATCTCAAGAACACAAAGATGAATAATTCATCCATGGTGTTATCAGTTGGTGATCTGCAACTTTTTTTTGTCTGAATTTTTTAACAGTCCAAAGGCCTTTTTGTGAAAATTCTCATTGAAGACATTATTTCATGTACACAGTGCTCTGAACACTTAAGCAAGCACCTGGATTTAAGAAGATGGAAAAAGTAAAGCCAAATGTTAGGAAGGAAACCTCCAGGTCTTCATTGTTTATTTTTAAGACTTTCACTGTTTTTGGATTCCCCTGGGCCATTATGGCCTCTTTTCACCCCCACCCCACACTACCCACACCAAATGGCTCCAGTCTCTTTCTTCTCCACCGTTATTGCCACTGCCATAGCTTTGGACCTAAGTTGTTTACACTTATATGGTGTCCTAGTGATTGCGTTCTGTTTCTTTGTTCAGTTGTGTTTGGATGCAGGAACTCCTTAGGTTGACCGTAAACTCTCCAGATATCCAGCATGAGCCTCCAACTTGTGATGCTTTTGCCTCAATCTTCTGCCTACTATTAAAGGTGTAAGCTACCACACCCAACTGTAGTGCCTTCTTAACAGACATCTCAGCACAGTGATTTCATGGTGAAAATGTCTAACTAAAATAATTACAGTACCATGTTTTAGCATGGAGACACATACACTTAGCTTGGAGAACAAAGAAGCCACATATTATTTGAAGAGGCAGTAATCTGAGTTTGGATCTAAGGTGGACAAAAAGTATTTCCCACCCTTAAGATGGCTGAGACATGAGAATGCAAAGATAGCTATTCTTCCTCTGACATTTATAGGGTCTACTGTTTGCAGGCTTTTAGTCCTTCCCTCAGTAAATGCTTAAACTAGTAACTTGCATTTAAGATAAATGAAGCACACAGTGGTTAAGTAACTTGCCTCTAGACACTGGCAGTAACTGTGAAAGACAGTTGAAGCACAGATAGCCTGGCCCTGCATCCATGATATTAATTTTCATGGCTCCCAGGAAGCAGAGGCTGTGTCTTACATGCTCATGTACACTTCCTGCCTATCTTGCCATCTAGGTGCTTTAAAGATCAAATAAGCAGAGGAGCCAGAGGCTCACATTCAAAACTGAATATTCTGTAAACACTTCCAAACAAACAGAAACAGCCAATTGCCATCCTAGTCTTGCTCCGGCCATGGAGAATTCCTCAAATGCAGACTTGACCCTATTGTTGCCGTGATCCCATCATTTATCAGTGGTTTTCCCAGCTTTCATAGACAATTTTTCTTCCTAATGGCTGAAAGATGAGAGCCATACATCCTTAAGAGCCAGGCACATGGAAACTACAGTTTCTTGTGTCCTGGACACCTGCCCCTCCATATCTTAGTATGCTTGTCATCTCTGCACTGTATTCTGTTTGCTGTAATAACAAAATACTGCTTACAACTGCTTAAAACTGCAACTCCAGGAAGATAAGCACTCTACCATGACCCTACCACCTCCTGTCCTACATCCACATTCTTTCTGACTTTTCCAAGCTGCAGTTTTACAAAGACAAGTGGCTTACCCTGGCCAGCTACCTACATAGTCCCCTGATTAGGAGAAGCCCCAGCCACTCTTCCCTTCTCTCCAGCCAACTGTCATAAGCCAACAGACAGTGCCAGCCACATTTCCACTTCCTGGACTCTGTCAGTTAGCCCCTTGTGGGCTTTGGGGAGACAGCCATTCTTCCAAACCCTAAGGTCATCATTCCACTTAAGTCTGCCCACTTCCTTCCCAAGGTAGAATTTCCCAGCTTCTCTCCCTGCCTGCCTCTCTGTGCCCTGTGCTGCCCCTTTCAGTTCCCCCCAACACCCAGAGTGCCAAGCCATGACCAGCCATCCAGGTAAAGCTCTAGTTTATGGGAAATTCGGGATCATCAGACAATGCAAAAGATAAGATGGCTGGCTCTGAGACTGAAATTCAGCCTGAACTGCAAGGACTGAGCAACTCAAATTTCTATTTTCTTTCCTGATAGAAATTCAGAGTCCAGATCTCAGAGATATTCCCATTCTTGGTGCCCAAAAAGTTAGGAGGCATCGGAGTGGGCCTAGCAGTCACTCACCAGCTGGTGGACGGTGGGTGTTTGTGCTCCATCGTTTTGGTCCAGGGCTTGTACCAGCTGATCTGCTCAGCAGCTTTTCCCCAGAACCTCTCCGGATCAGTTACCGAGGCGGCGAAGTGCGTCTTGTACTCGCTGCCTGCAGAGGACAGTGCTCGGCAGCTCAGGCCCCCCAGAGCGCCCCGAGGGCCCGGGACCACCAAAGCCCTGCGGGCCACATTGGCTCCACGGGCCGAAGAGGATCCGGGCAGGAGTCCTCCGAGTCCCCCTGCGCCGGTTACTTTGCGACACTGCAACCACGAGGGCTTCATTCTAGCCGAGGCCGCCAGCACCAGGCTACACGCTGAGCCCTGTGCGCTGCAGCAGCCGGCGACCTCTGGGACGTGGGGTGCCGGCTGGGGGCGGGGGCAAATTCCGAGGTGTGCCCGGAGCTCAGAAGTTTGGAAGTCACAACAGAGTTGCCGAGAAAAACCGACCTGGAGCCACCGGGAAATCAACAGGCCGGAGTGGGGACCGTCTGGCCCAGGAGTGGAGTGGTGTCATAGCTCCGCAGCGGAACCCGAGACCCCCCACTCCTGCCCGGCCCGCAGCGACGCCACAAAAATCTACTTCACACCGCAGAAGATCCGCGACTTAGAGCTGAAGCATGCCAGGCCCAGGCCTCAAACCACCAACTCACGGTTTTCAAAGGGGCAGGGACTAAGGTCCGAGGGCTTAATTGCTGCATCCCCTCTCATCCCACACCCGCTCTGGGTCGTCAGCCGGGAGCACTGCAGCATGACCCCTCCTCCCTTAAGTCACTGCTTCTAGTTACTTAAGCATTCGGTTGTTTGAAATTCAGCTCAATTCCAGGTTACTGAAAACACAAAGAACTCTAAAGCCATGATTGCTCCAGGATTTACTGATAGCTGAGAGGGAGGAGAAATGGAAGGTTTTCAGGGCCTGGGGAGTACTCGGAGGGGTGACTGACTTGCCCAGAAGGTGGGCCTATGAGGACGGGGATTTCCCTCTGCTATAACCACTGCAAGAGCTGTGATTTACTCCCTTGGGGTTTGCCCCTTTGGGGTTTCGGGTACACCTCATCTCCTTCTCCTAAGAAGTAAACAAAACATGGCTATGGTATTTCTTTTCTGAAAGTTGAAAACGTCCTGAAATTAATAGTGGTGGCGATTACACAACTCTGAACAGACTGAACACCGAGGTATTGTCTGCTTGAAAGGCCTGAGTTGTGGAGTAAATGATTTAGATCTCAAGGAAGGTGTTTAAAACAGAAGAAAAGCAAATCTTTAAGAGGGAAAAGACACCCTGAGAAGAAGAAAAAAGAAAAGCGGCATAACTTACTATCTGGATTTACCAGTTTTCGTGCTTTGCTGTTTTACATGCTTTAATGAAATTCAGATGCCATCTTTTGCCTTAACATTGTACCACACACATCCTGGTCTGGTGTGACAATATTTGCAGTCTCCAATGTAGAGATGTGTACTGTGCTCTCTGGTGTGTGAGGAGCGGAGGGCCAGACCTTGGGAAGGAGCAGGTGAGCAACTACAAACAAATGACTCCACAGGAAGAGAATGAAAGGGAGAGAATGGCTAAGCAGAGCTGACAGAAATCTATTGCAAAATAGGAAAAAAAAAAAAATTAAATAACCACCTCAGCTATTCACTTTGAACTGGGAAACAAGATACTACACTTTCCCCTGATGCTGCAATGTAAGTCATTCCTCCCACAGTTCTCAAGTCAAATGATGTCTGACTACAAAAGACATTGTACCCCCAGCAGGCTTAGGCCCTCTTTCCTTCATTTCACTCCATGGTATAATTAATGCTACTTTCCTGTGCCCAAGTTCCACTGACTTCCAAAGAAGGCCCATTGTAATCCAATGGCATACACTTTAACCATTCATTTGACAAGTATGTGAGCAAGTGCATTAGTTAACATGTGGGCTTTTGGAGGAGATTCGGAGGAAGGAGCAGGCAATTGGTCAGAGGTCCTTTGTATGGGTATGTATTGAGCTCAGCACTTCCAAAACAAGACAGTTCCTGTGACTCTCAAGAGTACTAAGAAGGGGAAATTATAATCCTCATGTCTGCAAATGGAGCTTAAAGATAGTTTAAGTTTCCTGAGGCCAGAAAGCTTCTACAAGCCAGTCAGAAATAAGACTCTCTGACCCTGAGTGCCTCAGAGCCAGGCTACCTGAGTAACAGTGAGCTCTGACACTAAACACTGCCCCTGTGAGGTGGGTCAGCCCAGTTCAGCACTGCCACTTCAGCAGTGTAAAAGATCATTTTCTCTCTGTTTAGTGAGTTGAATAAAGTGGGGAAATCTGACCAAAATCCATGATTTTCTTACAATGATGATTATCTCACTATTTCAAAAGAAAGGATTTTAAATTTTCAATAGAATATGACTGGAGCCATCAGTTCCATTCTCCTGTGAATAACCCAACTGAAAGGGATCCAAAGAGGGCAGCGATGCAGGCTTGGGGGAGCCAACAGCAATGAAGAGAACTAGAAAGATGGAGATAGCAAGCGAGAGAACAGGAAGAAGCTGAATCTGTGGTGTAGGACCTAAAAGACACACAAGAAGCTGTATGTGACTGTCACTGGAGATGAAAACTGATTGTTTCCTTAGAACCAGTACTGTCAGGATTTGAAGGCCTTTAGTTCCTTTCAAAGTTCAGAAGAAAGATTTGGATTTAGCAACAAGAGTTTGGTTAATCAACTGTAAGAGGCAAAGTTAGATCCTGTTGTTTGATGAAACCACTTCCTGCAGAGCCATCAACACATTATCTTCTTTCTATAAGTAGTTGTTTAAACTAGCTTTTTAACATAGATTCACTTCAGACCAAATGAAGGCAAAGGGTGAATCCACAGTCCAGAAAGGGTGAGACATGTCTGGGTTGAGCTTCATGTAACAGGCACAAAGTGAAGAGAGACAGGTAGGACTAGAAACCTGCCTGGCTGCAGGCCAGGTAGGGCAGGGTCAAATGGTGTCACAGGTCAGAACTGAAGGTAAATGGCCTTTAAGTCACCAAAGTTCTATTGATTAGCCACTAACCATGTTAAAAAGTTTAAAATCATTATCGAATGAGTCCTCTTTTGAATTTAAATGGTGACATATACAAAGAGTGAAAGCTTACAAGATTTACTAACTTTCCTTCTACAGTTTTTATATCTGTGATCCAAGGCTGATAAACCTACTCTGCAGAACCATTTTGAGGCATACATACACACAGGTGAATTTCTTAGCGTGAGTTTTGTAGCAAATTGAACTATTTCAAGATAGCAGTGAAGCCCATGAACACCCAATTTTCCAAACATATCAACTCCCAACATGCTCAGCTTCTTTAATGCGCCTAAAATTTATAATCAATCCATTTGCAAAGGCATTATCTTTTTTTTAATGTACTTCATGGTTACAGGGTCTCACTATGCAGCTTGGACTCATGGTGATCTTCCTGCTTTCAGCCTTCTCCACAATGAGATTACAGGCACTTACCCCTATACCAGGACTCTGGCAGGCTCAATCTGCTCTGGGGTTGGGGCTGGAGCAGCACGTGTTGCCAGTGATCAAACAGCGGTCTGTGTGGTTTTCTTTTTTGTCTTTTTGAGACAGGGTCTCACTATGCAGTTGAGGCTGGACTTGAGCTCACTTTTGTAGCCCAAGCTGGTCTCGAACTCGCACCAATCCTCCTGCCTCAGCCTCCCGAGTGCTGGGATTACAGGTGTGAGCCACCACGCCTGGCTTGTCTGTGTGGTTTTCTAAGGTTGCCTAAGCAGATGCTTTAGTCTGCTGAGCTACCTTGCCAGCCCCCAAAGACATTCTCTTAATTTAAATCTGTTCACAATATCTGTATAATTTCACATAGAAGTATTATACCATCTAAGGCACAAGGTAATCTCGATCAATATTTGTGCAACCTTTTCAATGCACATTATTGCTTTCAAATGATATGAAAAATGTTCCAGTTAATATATTTTTCAAGAAAACATTTACTGATGATACCCAAGAAAATCTTTTTGGTAAGTTGGAAATACAGGAGGATGGATGGCTACAGAGGAAACAATACGAAGGTCTAAGACACTGTGAAAGCTGCTTAAGAAAATGTAAATGAAAAAGGAAAGAGCTCGAGTCAGAATGCTTAATATCTAAAGAAAAATGCTGAAAAACAGATGAATAGGAGACTGGCACTTGAGTGAGGTGGGAGAGAAGAAGAGAGGAGGAGGAGAGAGGAAAAGAGAGGTGGACAGATAGCAGAAGAAAACGGAAAAGAGAATTTTGAAACAATTATGAATTTTTAAAAAATTTACAGGGGGCCCGGCGGGATGGCCCAGTGGTCTAAAGCGCCTGCTTGGGAAAGCTTGGGCGGCTGCAGGGACCGCGGTTCGATCCCCGGCACCACATGCTGCGCTAGCCCTGTCCTCAGGGTGGGCTGAGCCGGCCATAAGAATGAGTGAATAAACAAACAAAGGTTCTGTAACAAGAAAAAAATAAATAAATAAAAATTTAAAAAATTCTTTAAAAAAATAAATAAATAAAATAAAATTAAAAAATTTACATTTAATAAAAAATAACAATGAGACAGTTTCAGAACACATTAGTAAGAGAGCTACAATAATTAATACAATGCATACTGTTGTCTCCATACTTGTTCAGAGTGCAAGGTACAGACATGACAACTTTTCTAAGCACCTTTGGTATAAATATGCCTGCTCATTGAACTAAGAGAAAGTAGTCATATAGATAGTCCAATAGTTCGTAAAAGAGTTGGGTTATCAGCAGAACTGGCAATGTGAGAAGATGTTGACTTGAGCCTTTTACAGCTCAGCATACTAATCTGGCTTTACTTATCATGCTTCATGTTAAAACTTTTCTGCTCAATGGTTATAGCCAAGTTAAAACAAGATCTATATAACAAAACATTTGACTTTTGTATCTGACAAGGTCAGTCAAATTCCCTCAGGATTTACCTTGAAACCATGTCCAGCATTTTGTAGAACATTGTCAGTGTCAGCCATCTGGATGAGTTATGGCTTTGCTTGACTGGTCTGTTCTCTATGAAAATCTGAGAGAACATTTTATCTCTAGGTGATGCTCCTTAGTCACACTATACATCATCAATCCATTTCTTCTGTGGCCCCATAATCTCCTTGAACAGAAAAATTGGGACACCACTGAGTTATAGGATGTTATCATACAGGCCCTCTTACGCCCTGTGTCCTCACTGACTTTAAATAGCTAGGGACAAAATATTGTCTATCCGTGTAGCCCTTTTTCTCTAATTTTTTAGTCTTCAAACTTAAGTTGTTAACCCTCTAGAAGAGAAGCTTAGTGATACTATTACCCTATAACATAGGTACTTGAGCTTAACATCATTGTCTTGCTGAATATTAAATGGCTTAGACAACATAGAACTGGTATTTTCTAACAATTATTGATAATCTAAAAAAATTCTATATATTGTGATTTTAAAAAGTTACACATTTTTACACAGAAATTTGGAAATCTAACCATGTACAAAATTGTAGCAGTTCAAACCTATGGCATTTTCCCTTGTCTCTTGTTCTCTTTTATTACATTTATTTTTTAAGCACATATTTACTTGAGAGAGTACAGAAATACTTGAAATGACGTTAGAAGCAGCACACATCTAAAAGACCAGAATGACAGGCAGTTCAAGCATGGTTTTGGTATTACATATGGCTATCCTCAGTGTCAAAAAGCTGGTGGAGATTCTTAGGACCTTTGTCTAAATCATCCTGTGTATATAAGTGCATGGTTTTGTCCCTGCCATGTTTCCTAACTTTTCTACTTGCTGTCTCTACATTGTTTAATCCCTAAGTTCTTGATTTCCATTTAGCTGTGTTATGCCTTTCCATTTTTGTTTCTTCTTTTGAGTTCTTACACTAGGGAGACTATACGATATTTACACATATAGGTCTGATTTATTTCACTCATGAGCATATGTTCAGAATACATCCACTTATATATGAAGGGTTCAAGTTTATCCTTCTTTATAGCTGAGTGATATTCTAATACATAAAAACACCACATCTTTTTCAACCATTCTTCAGATGATGGACATTTTGGTTGTTTCCAAGACTTGGCTATTACAAATAATGCTGCTATAAACATAGGAGCACAAACATCATTATGATATGATGTTTTCAGTTCTGGGGAAATTCCCAGTAGGGGAATAGCTCAATTCAATGGGATTTCCAGTTCTAGTTTTTTAAGGTATCTCCATACTGATTTCCATAATGGTTGCACTAGTCCGCATTCCCAACAGTGAAGAAGGGTTCATTTTCCCCCACAGCCTCTCCAACATCTGTTGTTGGTTGACTTCTTTATGATAGCTATTCTTTCTGGGATGAGATGGTATATAAATGTT
>PVJA010031154.1:0-25161 GCA_004027025.1 Myocastor coypus | reverse complement strand
TTCCCCTCCCCTCCCCTCCCTTCCCCTCCCCTCCCCTTCCTTTCCCTTCCCTTCCCTTCTCCCTTCCTGCTTGGGAGGTATCACCTGGCTGATGTGCCAAATGTCAGGAGATACCTGACATCGTGGGTTCCAAATGCTTGTTATAAGGTTCACTCTAGGATTCATTCACATTGTTGAGTATAGCTGATTATTTTTTTTTAATTTTTCTGAACTGTAATATTTCATTGAATAAGTATATTATAGTTTATCTACCTATTATTAATAACCACTTATTTTAAGTGGTTTTTTTTCCTATCAGTAGGGCTGCCGTAAGTGTCTTTGTTTAAATGTCCTGCTGAGCATGTATACAACTCTGCTTAGGAAATACACATGAAAGTAGAATTGCTGGTCACAGGCTAAGAGTGTTTTCAGTGCTATGCATAGTTAAAATTAATTTCCATCAGGTTATGTGAATGTCACCTCAATAAAAAATAAATTTCTGATGTGTTGAATCAAGTTCCACATCTAGTTGCCATGTATAATTGTTTCTGTTGCTCTCTATATATTCTTATTTACATTTTATATTTATAGAGTATAGTCAGAAATTTTTCAGTCTTCTGGGGGTATAACCATATCTTAACTTATATACATTTTATTGCTAAGTGTTTCAGAATTTTTCATGTGTTCTTGGCCTTTTAGATATTCTTTCCATATATGTAGATTTTCTTTATGTATACACAGTACCTTCCCAGTCTTTTGCCTACACAGTTGACAATTTACATTTTCCTATTTATAGGAGTTCTTTATATATGGAGAAGACCACTGCACAATGTTGCACATTATCTTCTCTTAATTTGTAATATCTTTCATGGTCTTTTTTTTTTTTTTTTAGTAAAATAGCAAGCAGAAAACTTCTATATAAAAAATTGTTAATTCTCCTTTATTATTGAATATTTCATGTCTTTTTAATGGCATTCTAAAAGATTATATGGGTTTTGTATTGTCTTCTAAAATTTTTAAGTTTTGACTTTTAGGTTCCCTAAGAATGATGTGCTCTCTGGGTTTGGGACTCTATCAAGAGGACTACCACTCTTTTGTAATTTGGAGTTTTTTTTTCAATCATAAGTGGAATTTTACATAAGACATTTTCTATATTTATTGAGAATATTTAAATGATTTTTTTTCTTCCTTTAATTTGTTAATGTCTGCTAAACTAATTTTTCAATGTTAAATTAGTTAAACATTTCTTAGGATAAACTTGACTTGATCATAGTGAATCATTTTTTAAAACATTACTAGGTTTGTTTTGCTTATATCTTGTTTAGAAACTTATGTCTACACTTCTGAGCATGTTGTGCTGTAAGTTTTACTATGCAAACTCTGCTTCTTGAGTTTTGTGTTGAGTTTATGCGGGACCTGTAAGGTGGGCTGTGGAATGCCTGCCCCTGTCTGCCCTTACACACAGCTGCAGCTCTTCCTTCCTGAGTCAATTTCTTCAGCAATTGAGTGGGCATTCAGGTTCCTTTTTTTTTTTCTTGACTCTATTTAAGTAAGTTAGATTTTTCTAGGAATGTGTCTATTGTATTTTAGTGTTCAACTATTTTTTTTTACCATAAAGTTATTTAAAATATGGTTTTATATTTTCAAGTTCCATACCACCTGTGGTTATATCCCCTTTTCATTTGTATTAACTCTAGGCCTCCTATATTTTTGGCTGCATAGTATTTCAAAATTTGTCAGTTATTAGTCTTTTAAAGAACCAATTGTTGACTTTGTGAAACTTTTTATTAATTTCAATATTATTTTTAGTTATTTGTCTCCCTTCTAGCTTACTTAGGCTTGAGATGTTCTTCTCACTTAATTTCCTAAGTTGGATATTTGGCTTTTTGATGGTTAGTCATTTTATTCTATTATGAGTATTATAAGGTATATGTCTCTGCTCTTATTCTTCACATACTTTTGATATAGTATTTTAATGTAATTTGATCTTAGTATTCTATCATTTCCACTATGAATTTTTTTTTATTTATAAATTATTCAAAACTGTGTTTCTTTAAAAACCCTAGCTACCTGTTTGCTTTTCTTGGTTTTACCTTTCTGCTATTGATTTATAACATAATCGTATCATGGTTGGAAAATGTGTGCATGAGATCCAACTTTTTTTGTTGTTGCTTTTGGCACTGGGAATTGAACTCAGGACCTCATGCTAGCTGGGCAGGCACTGTGCCACTGAGCTGTATCCCTGGCAAGATCTAAATTCATGGGAGCTTATGATAAAATGTAGCATATATTCTATTTGCATCCTGTTGTGTTGGTTCTCCCACTGTCACACGTAGTGTTCTGTGCACCTCCATCAGATCAAGCTTCTCACTTGTGTCTTTCAAAGCTTTTATATTTTGGCTAATTTTTATGTGCTTCATCAGTTATTGCCCCCTAGCCATGAGTTGAGTTTTCTTCAATCTCTGTTTCTATTTTTTATATTTTGAGCTCTTGTTCCATTATCTTTCTGGTAGACTGAATCTATTATAATGACATGGAGGTTGTTTCTTTAGTAGTTCTTTTAGTTTCACAACCTATCCTGATTAATGATAACATTATCAATTTTGCTTGTTTAGTATTTTCTGATAGAGCCTGAAGTTATCCTAAAAATAATTTTCTTTAGTGTGTATCTATGACAACACCCTTTTTGCTTTCATTTGTTTAAAAACACACTAATTTTTTCATTGTTTTGAGAGAAACTTTTTGTTGGATAAAATTCTAGACTGAGAGCTACTCTTTCTTCATCACAGTTAAACTATTATTCAGAGCTTTCTCTTTTCTGTTTGTTGCCTTTTAAGTTTGCTGTCAGTCTTGGCTTTCCTTTGAGAATAATCTATTTTCTCTCTGGTTACTTTTAAATTTTTGGTGTTTGTTTCCACTGTTGTGTGGTTTCACAAAGCATATTGGTGTATATTTCTTATATTTCAGACCTGGCTTCCCTTAGAGCTCCTGGACTCAGGTGATAGTGTCCTAACCTTTGCCAGCTATGGGACAGTCTTATCTGCTCCACTCTTCCCATGAGGGCACAAAAGATGAAGTCCAAGGTACCCTTTGCTTGAGAAATATTCTTCAACTGGCTTCTGTTCTGGGCTCTGGGTTTTGTTTAATTTTTGCCTGCTAACATTTCTTAAAAATTGCCAGCTCATTAGTCATTTAAAAACATTGTTTTTCCATGTATGCAGTTTTTCTTTAGTTGTTTTCAGTAAATCTACATGGTTTTCTTAATAACACAATGAATATTAAAACTTGTTAATCATGAAAGAACTGCTGAGCCTATTGAGAGTGTGTATAGCACAGTACTCAGCCTATTCCATGGTTTGTCCCATAGATTTAGTGGTATGTTCTTAGTAACACAGCATCCCAGCCTCCTTCCAGACCAAAATAGATTAGTTGGTGCTAGTGGGTTTTAAACCTTCCAATAAAAATCTTGACAAACTAGAAATGAGTGATATTGTAGCCAAAGTATGTCAGCTTCTAGGAAGCTAATTCTTCATCTTGGGGAAACTAGAAGAGCTATGAATTTGGGGCTGATTTTCAGTTCCACATATTGGCTGTCTTGCTTGGCAGGGTATATCTGCACTTCACTTTTTCCCAACTTGGAGCCGAGTAAGTCAGGGTCAGAGGTGGTCTTTTGACTCCTCTACTCACTTGATGCCTAGAATTACTAGTTTTTTCCTCTTATCCTATCCCCACCACTACCCATTTGGGGCCAAAGTTCTTCTAGTGCACTGCTCTTTCTCTCTTCATCCTTGTCTGCTATGGAATGATAAGGACCAACTTTTCTTGTCTTGCCAATCAGTTAAGAGTCCTTTTGCTCTATTCAGATGAAATTCAGAAATCCCTTGATGCCATTGTACCATGCTGGAAAATGCTGAATGCCAGAAGTGAATAGAGCCAGATATTAGTCTCTGCTGCTGCTGCTACTGGCTCCTGCTGGCCACTGTTGGCCAGCCCTGGCTGGTGTTAGACATTGTAGGTTGTCTTGCCAGATGCTAGTCTTTGCTGTTGCCAACTGCCACCATCCAGTGTCGGCTTGTGCTAGATGCCGTAGGTCAATTCTCCTGTGTGCTACTGTGTGTTTCTGATCTTCATTGACTGCTGGTCCCTAGAGCGCTTCAAGGGTAATGGCCTCTGGTGTTTATTGATCTTTCTCTTGAGAAGACCTCTCTGTCCACACTACTCAGGAGAAGAATCCCAAGATGATTTACAGGAACTTCAAGCCTACACTACCCAACAAATCAATCATGCGCAGATTAGCAGAACCACCAGAGTAAGTCTTTATTTTAATAGGATCTGCACTGGAGGGTCATACACTGGAGAGAATGGGAAAAATGTGGGGAGAGTGCTACTCAGAAGTGTAATGGGATTGCTCATTATAGGCCCTGCAGGCCTGGGATTGATCCATTGTAGGACTGTGTCTGGTTCAAATTCAGGGCTTCACTGATTGAACCAGTGAAGGGCTGTGATTGGTTCAAGGGCGTGGTTCCATGGCTAGGATAATAGCAGCTATCATGCAGGGGATTCAGTGAGGGGCTGGGGTGACCTCAGCTGCTTGATTGGTAGGTGTCACATTTCTGGGATAAATAGGGGGGCTCAAATCAAAACTCCTCAGGAGGCCCTACTGTGTCCTTCACAGCCCTAGGTTCTGGGGAGTTTAGGTCTATCGACAGTGGGCCCAGATGACTCACTCCCTCATCCCAGCCATGCCAAAGGCCCTGCCCTTCTTCAGAGCTGGAAGGGGCACTGCAGTGGATGGCTGAGCTGTTTTCCTTTCTGGGCTGCCTGCAGGACAGCAGCAACTAAATAAAGCAGATTCCAAAGTAAGTGGCTCTAGTCCTTCACTGGGTGTGCATGTGACAGTCACTGACCGAACCATGGCCCCCTCTGGTCAGTTCAGGAAAAATGAAGAGTCAGGTGTTTCTCCTTTGTCTCATCTGGGGGCAAGAAAGCAAAAGCATCTAGTGCTGTCAACTGCTAGCAACCCAGGCCTTAGGCTCAATCTCTGACAAAAAACACTACTACAAAAGACACACAGAAAAGGACTCTATTATAGCCAACTGCTCTCAGCCCGACTGCCTAAAGAGGGGCTTCTGGTCTCTTGAATCTTGTCCTCAAATATAAACAAGGACAGTTGTCATCCTCAGGTCCCTCCCATCTCCCGTGTATCTGGCTAGTGCTTGGCTCTGCTCACCTTCCCTTCTTCCTAACTAAGAGACTTTATACCTTTCACTGTCCAAGAAGGATGACAGATGACCCTGCTGTGCTTCACCCCCAGGCAGGTAGGACATGCTGCTGGCTTCCTGGTATTATCCTGAGCAAGGGGCATTTGGTTCACTATTGTCCCCTTACTCTCCTGTAAGCTTACCAGTGGTGGGCATGGCAGATGGACATGCCAACTGCCAGGGCCTCCTGCAGTCCAGAGGAGGAAACCATGCCAGTCTTATTCTATGCCCGTGGCCACTGCCTGTGTGCCCACTTCTCTGCTCACTTCTCACCCATCAAGGGTGGGGATGCATCTGCTGTGGGTACTGGCTAAGGTGACCATGTGAGGGGGTTCTGTCTTTCCCTTTGTCATTCCCCGCATTTGGGCAGAGCTCACCTTGCTGCTTTCTTTGAGCTGGATGGTGTGTGAATCCCTACTCTCTGCACCTCTGTCCCCTCTGCTGGGACCCCTCATCCCATCCTCACACCTGAATTGATGGCGAGAACAATTCTAAGCTCCCAAGAAGGGAAATTTTTTTCATGGCTGGAGACGAAGGATCTCCTACCCTCCCAAAGCCTGGTAATTCTTAGAAAGACACTTCCTTTTTTTCTGTTTGTTATGTTTGAAATTTGTACCCAGGAGGCAGAAGCCATGGGGTCCCCCTGTGGGCCTTGCCAGCCTTCTCTGTGGGTCACTGGCCAGCTTTGCAGAGCATCTGCCTCTGAAGTGGGCTAAAAACCAGTCCGCCTGGAACTCTGAGCATTTCTACTAATCTATAATGGCAGTACTGGAAAATGCTTGGAGCTTGGGGACCTGCCAGTTAGTTGGCTTGGAAAAGGAGGTGGCAGACTTTGGGAACAAAAAGAAGGAAGAAAGCAAGAGTAGAAAGAACAGAGACAGGAAGGAGGTTAGGAGGGATGAAAGAAAGAAGCAGAAAGAAGGAGGGAGGAAAATGGACAGGAAGAAAGAAAAGAAAGAAATGAGAAGAATCAAAAAAGAGAAAAAGGCAAGGAATAGAACATAGGTAACTCTCATTCTTAGCGACAGAGCCCAGCACATCTCAGGTTGGGACTATATGACATCAAGTGTCTTTTTAAAATATTTAAACTACACTTTATAAATAATAAATTTTACCTGCTTAAGTGCACAGTTTAATGAGAACTGAATACAATGTCATTTGTGTATGTAACAAATGTCTATACTGACACAAACTGTAGAACATATGTATTCATCACCCCCTAGAAGTCCCCTCATGCTGTGCTACACTCACTCCTCCCTGCACTGTTCCTTGGGAATCATTGTTCTGTTTTCTGAAACTAGACCTTTGACTTTCCTTGACTTGCTTGTAGATGAGTCATGAAGTATATACTCTTTTGCTTTTGACCTGTTTTGCCCAGCATAACACTTTAAGATTCATATATGTTATGTATATTGCTGGTTCAGTCTTTGAATGGCATTCTTTTTTAAAAAAATATTTATTTATTTATTTGTTTGTTTATTTATTTATTTATTTATATGTTTGTATGTATGTTATGGCCAGCTCAGCCTGCCCTGGGGGTGGGGCTGGTGTAGGCTGTGGTGCCGGGGATTGAACTGCAGTCCCTGCTGTTGCCTAAGCTTGCCAAAGCAGGCGCTTTAGACCGCTGAGCCATCTCCCTGGCCCCATGAATGGCATTCTTTGCATATTGTACTGTATGGATCCAAAAGCTGAAACCCTAACTATTCAGAAAGCCTTTGTTATGGCTTGTGTCTAGTTATCCTCCAAAGCCCATGCAGTCATGGGCATGAACTTTAGAGTTTGTGATTAACTCACAATCCACTGGGATGATGGATGTTGAGTGCTGCTGGGATTATGGGTATGAGTGCTATACCCAGCCTGGGATGGAATGCCTGAATGCTTCTTGAGAGAGACTTCCTCTCTGTAGCCATTGTTACTGTTACTCCTCCATTTTGCTCTTGCTGTTTTGCTGTCTTCCACTGCCATGAACTGCTGCCCTCTGCCATGTGCCAGTCTGCCTCGGAGCCAGCCAAGTATGGACTGAAATGTCCAGTAACTGTGAGCTAAATAAACCTTTCCTTCCTTCATTTTGGGTGCTGGGTATTTGTCCCAGCAATGAGAGAAGAGTAACTGAGATAGCTTTTATCCTGGATGGACAGTACTTTTGTTTTTTTGTTACTAGCTCTTCTTACAGCTGTGATATTAGCTGCCACCCTTTACTGCTTGATGTTTTGTCTCTTCTCTTCTGATTGCTTCTTTTTCATTGAACAAACACCATGATGCAGTCCATGTAGTCCCACCTTTGGATTTGCTCGAGTTCCTTCTCTCAAGCCTTACTAAGCAAGGAAGCAGGGCTGGAAAGGGCCTGCCCACACTCTTAAATCCTTAAATCCTCCCTGATTCTCATTAGTCTTGCTGTGCAGGGTGTGAAGCCTGGCACTGATTAGAGACTTGGCCCCAGACCCCAGGAATGTTTGTCCTACAACTCAGCCAAGGCTGAGACTGTTAGGGCAGCATCCAGGGTAGCCCCAGCCGAGGGTTTACCTTGGGTCCTACCACTTCTGTAAGCCCAGTGCTGAGGCTCCTGGGATGCAAGCTTTCTCTAGGATGGGGGAGATTCGGCTGATTGAGCACATAGATGAGGACAAGGACTTGGCCTCATAGCCTGTAATCCAGAGATAGAAATACTTTTGGGTCCTCACCTGTTTCTCTCTCCAAACATAAGATATTTCAGGGCCAGAGTGATCAAATTAATAAAGAAACTTAAATGTGGGATTGATCATGGATATCCTCTAGAAGTGAAGCCCCTGAGCAGAAGTTTCGATGGGCAGACTAAGGTTTCTGAAGTATGCTCTGTGGGGTCTGGAGGTCCTGGGTGGCCCAGCATGATCACTGCACTTTACAAAGCACTCTGTAGAAAGCACAGTAGATATCTGATGTCCTTTTTAGAAATCTCCTTTCATCTCATTCCTATGAATAGAAGGTGACCAGAGCAATGAGGGCCATCTGAGCTTCTGATCTCATGGATTTGGAGCAATACACAGGCATTGGACTTTGAAATATTTCTCCCTTACCTGTGTTTTTAATTTGTACCCACAGTCAGGAGCTGTTTTACAGATAAGGACTTGAGGCCTCAGAGGTGGAAGTCACATGCCTGGGGTTACACAGCTATGCATGGAGGTGAAGGTGGAGTATGGACCAGCACAGCTGTGGTGCTTGGGCCTGTAGGCCAGTCATTGATAAACTGTTGCATTGGTTCTTGGTGCTAGGCAGGAGGTGGCAGATAGGCACCAGAGGTGCTGATGACTTTTTAGGCCATTTGCTAACCCAGCCCTCCGTAAGAGTCCAAGTGTGTGTTTGTGCTCAGTCTGTGAAGCTCCCATAGCAGAGAGTGGTGCCCTTGGCTCACAGCCCGTGCAGCAGGGAAGCACACTGTCACCCTCAGGCCTACCTGCTGGTGGACTAGGGTAGTCTGGCCACATGTAGGCCCAAGAAAACAAGGTCAGATGTTTCTTGATTTCTTTCCTAGAGTGATAACCTAGCCAGGAATAAATGTCTTGGTCCTTCCTGAGGAAAGCTTGTCAGAAGAGGTCAGGTAAACATCAGCAGTGGCTTTTGCTGTGCCTCATCTCTAAAAATAACTACAGCGATGACAAGGACCAAGTGACAACTATACACATCAATACTGCACCAAAGGTCTTCTATAATGACCTCATTTGCCCCCCACAGGAAGCTTATGAAAAGAAGTGTTAGCATCGCCTTTTCCAAATGAGGAAACTGAGACATAGAGCATTTGTAGAGAAGTGAGAGGAGTCCTAAATAGTCTGGCTTTGAGGCTCAATTCTTGGCCATGAGACAACCTGTGCTGCCTTGCTCTCTGATTGTTTTAGGATTGTTGGCCTGAGGACAGACTTAAGCAGGAAAGACATTTCTCCATTTCATAGTTTTGGTCAGGGATGGATTTATAGTAGGACTTGGTTAAATATTAGTTAACTAATTTTATTTGATCTTATTTCCATAATGTCACAGTGCTACAAAAGGAGACATATCCTAGAAATATAATACACACTGCCCCGTTTCATAGTCTTCGGTTTCTAAATGCTTCTAACTACCTTCTCACTGGCAGCATCTCACAGGCAGTTTTAGTAGTTGCTCTAAATTGACATTCCAGAGTGTTCAGGAAGTACACTCCTGTACTTTAGATGACTTTATATCTTCACTGGAAGAGTTATTTTCTGGAGCAGAAACTATTCTTAATGGTAAGCATCTCATACCACCCAGGACCCTGGAATGGGGTTGTACGCCAGAAGTTCTATGACATACTGATGATGGAGTGCTCTTCCCACAAGGGGGCTGTGCCCCTGTGTTCTCCATTTGGATCTGGGAATAACCCACCTGTCTTAGTTTCTTTTTACTTGTTGCTAGGACAAATACCCAACTCTCAAAATGAAGCAAGGAAAGGTTTATTTAGCTCACAGTTCATGAAGATTTCAGTCCATATTCGGCTGGCCCAAGGCTGAGTGGAACATGGCAGAGAGCATCCAGTTCATGGCGGTGGAACAGCAACAAAATGGTGGCAGAGGTAGCCAATGAAACAGAGCAGCAGAGAGCAACAGCTCTAGTCTGTCTCTGTCTCTCTTTATATTCCTATCAGGCTCTCTGCCTTAGGATATCTGAATATCTGCCCTAGACCACACCCATAGTCCCAGCCCTACTCAGACCAATAATCCCATCAGTACTAAAACACATAATCCCAGTGACTCATGGGTCAAGTCTCAATCTATAGAAGTCCACGCCCAATGACTACATGAGGCTTTGTGGGGACAACTAGACATAAACCATAACATTCTGCCTCTGGACCCCCAAAGTCTCATACATATCCCTTTTTACAAAAGACATTTCCTGTCCATCTGGAAGAGTTGCCAAAGTCCCAATAGTTTCAGCATTGCTGAGAAGTCCAAATCCCAAGTCTCTTCCAAGATCCAAGGCAAACTCTCAACTGTGAGCCCCTTAAACAATAGAAAGGTTAAACATATCTAACATTCAAAGGCATAAGATAAACATTACAATTTCAAAAATTGCAAACAACAGGGTAATACAAAATGTTGGGACCAACACATGTCCAAAATCCAGTAGGATAAACATTAAATCCCATAGTTCCAACTGGAGCATCTGAAGCAGTCTGCACTGAGTTGTGAGCTCCATGCAACTCTGCTCCTATAGCACTCTTGGTGGTAATTCCCATGGCATCTCTCTTAGGCTGGCTTTGCTCCCTCTTAGCATGATCCATGTTCCTGGCTTTTCCAAACTTCTGGGATTTCCACTGAACAGGCTTCTCACACACAACTTCACACACTTCCTTCTAAGGGGCACACTGCCTGGCCTCCCAGGCCAGGCCCTCTTCTGAAATCGAGGTGGAAGCCTTAACCTCAGATCTCCTGCATTCTGCCTACGCTTATGGGGATGATGCCAAGGGTTGCTACCAGCTAGAGCAGTAGCCGGGCTTCCTTCTCTCTTGGCTGAAGGGGTCTAGGGCCTAGATCACTGAGCACTCTGACCTTGATTCTGAAAAACATATTCTCCATGCTGGTGCTATTTTGGGACCTGGTTTGGTAGCTACTGCCATTCTGGTACTTTGGTATCTGTGGCTTTCTTTTCAAGGCAAAACCTCTCTCCTTTGCAATTCTGGGGCTGCAAAGAGTGGAGAGCTGCCACCTCTTGTGATGCCCTCAGGCCATCCTTTTGATTCTCTGGTTCCTTCCCAGCAATGGAGACCCTTTTAGTTCCATCTTTGCAGTCCACAGCTTTCCTGATATTTCCTTTCTGGCCAAACTCACATTTTAAATCATCTTGCTTGGCTTTCTGCTCTTGATTTTCAACATAAATCTGGCTAAAAGCCACCAATAACAACCATGCCACTGCCCCAATGGTTTGCTGCTTTGAAATATCTCTTGAAAGAGTAATCAGTCCGCCATGCTTAATCTTAGTCCTAGGCAAAGTCTCTGGATGCAAGCAAAATTCTGAAAGACTTTCAGCCAATCCATAGCGCAAATCATCTGGAGTCCAGTGACCAATGCTATCCTTTTCCCCAGCAGAAAACTCCTCAGCCTGGTCTTTATAGTCAGGCCTTTCAGTCTTCTGGTCTGAGCTCTGGCCAGAATCTCCCAAGCTGAACAGCCGAAGCCATTCTAGTGCTTTGCTTTTAGGCAATATCTTTGAACCTTTCGTATCTCTTCCCATAAGTCATTCCCAAAAGCTTGTAATTCACATGGTCAGGTTAGTCACAGCAACGACCCTACTTCTCTGGTACCGAATTCTGTCTTAGTTACTTTTTACTCGTTGCTAGGACAAATACCTGACATTCAAGATGAAGGATGGAAAGGTTTATTAGCTCACAGTTACTGGAGGTTTCAGTCCATATTTGGCTGGCCCAAGGCTGAGTGGAGCAGGGCAGAGAGCATCCAATTCATGGTGGCAGAACAGCAGCAAAATGGTGACAGGTAGCCCACCAAACATGGCAGCAGAGCAACAGCTCTAGTCTGTCTCTGTCTTTCTTTATGTTCCTATCAAGCTCTCTGCCTTAGGATATCTGGATATCTGCCCTAGACCACACCCATAGTGCCAGCCCTACTCAGACCAATAATCCCATCAGTACTAAAACACATAATCCCAGTGACTCATGGGTCAAGTCTCAATCTATAGAAGTCCACGCCCAATGACTACGTGAGGCTTTGGGGGGACAACTAGACATAAGCCATAACACCACCAGATAGTATAGCAGTAGCAAGAGCCATCACTGACTGACCATCTGAAGGCCAGGTGCTGTGTGAAGTGTGTTAGGGCCCTTGTCACATTCAATCCTCACAGCAGTCCTGTATGACAGGCATTGTTCTGTCTACTTACAGGTGAGGAAACTGAAAATAAAGAGATAAAGTGAATTCAGGTGCCTCTGGACCTGCTAATGGAGAAGCCCTACCTACAGGCTGTGCTTGACCTGGGGCCCAACAGGCTTTTTGGTCTTGTTCTCTCCCCAAACCTGCCAGCTTTCCACAGTGGCTTTGTAATTCCATGAGGGCCCTAAAACTCCTAATAAGGCCTTGCCTCACTGGAACACTCAGGCTTTGCTGATGGGGAAGAAGATTATGCCCTGAAAGCATTTTGACTCAGTTAAGAAGGTAGACTTGCAGAATGATCAAACCGTGTTTGAATTTCAGGCTTATCACTGAAGGATCTTGGATGGAAATTGCTCAGCCCTCAGTCTCCTGGTCTGTGAACTATAGGTAATGACAAGACTTACTTCATAGAGTGTGTGTGTGTGTGTGTGTGTGTGTGTGTGTGTGTGCATGGTGCACATGTTCATGAGTGACCAGTTGACATGTGGGCATGCTGACTTATCTGACTTTCAGGGTCCTCACTTAAACTCCAACAGGTATTTAATAGAATGACACAGATTCTGTGGAGAAGAGCTAGAACCATCTCTCAGGCTGTGGGAGAGTACCTAGCAGAGAGCGGTGCGAGGTGGCACCTCTGGGCCATGGAGCTGCCAGTGTTGCTTCTGTGGTTAGACTCTACATTCCTGTTTGCTCTCTCTGACCTTGCCCACTCTTGAGAAACACAGCCAGGGGAAGAATTATTTCCTTTTTGCCCTGATGACTTGGTACTCATTGGCAGTGGCTTAGGGGGAAATCAAATGTGCTTGGCCTTGCTGTGATAGAGGATTCCCAGCAATAAAAAAGTTCCTGAATTAGTTTTGTGTACATTTTGTGAGATGGACATCGATTGCAAGATACAGGAAGACTGAAACACGAATACAAAATCCAGGTAAAGCCACTGTTGCTGGTCCTCAGCATGCTGGGAGATAAAACAACTGATTTATGATAAGCAGTGGGGGGACCACACAGGGGCACAGTGCTGGAGATGGTGATGGCATGCTCCTCCAGTTGTGTCCCTCCTTAACCCTTGCTCTCTCTGCTCTGCTCTGCTAGCCCTTGGTCCTCTTTCATCCATTAAAGAATCTCCCAGGGGGCTGGGGAGATAGCTCTGTGGCACAAGTGCCTGCCTGGCAAGTGCAAGGTTGTGAGTTTGAACCCCAGTCCCACCAGAAAGAAAAAAAAAAAAAAAGAATCTCCCATTCAGGAACTCCCTAAGAATGCTTTTTACTCGCAGCATGAGCCCAGCCTGACAAGGATTCTTGCTGTGATGAGATTTGCACCAGGCTCTCCTGAACCTTGCATTAGGTGGGCCTCAGCTTTTGGTCTTTGCTGCTTAGGTTTGCAGTGTCCAATTTTAGTGTGAATTTAATTTAACCAGAGTTCTCCATTCTCAATATTTGATCACTCTTGTCAAATTTTTTTCTATCTTAGTCTATTTTTGCTACTATGACAAAATATCTTAGCATGTTTAGTCTGTGAACAACAGAAACTTACAGCCTACAGTTCCAGAGTCTGGGAAGCAGAAGATGAAGGCAGTAGCAGATGTGGTGTCTGCTGTGGGCCTGTTCCTCCTAGGTGCTGCCTTTGTGCCCTTACTTGGAGCAGAATGGGGAAGGGTGCTCCCTTTGATCTCTTTTACAAAGGCACTGATCCTGAAGCAGGGGGTTGCAGCCATATGATCTGATCACCTCCCCGAAGGCCCAACCTTTAGTACGGCAGAATAGAAGATTAAGTTCCAATATAGGAATAGGAGGGCTGATGGGGAAGCCTCTGGCTCCACCACTCCCAGGAACTATCTCATCCTTCTGGGCTGCTTTCAGCAAGAACCCTGTTGCTTTGGTTTGCCCAGGCTTTACCTTGTTCCTTCTGTATCAATTCCCACTTTGCCTTGTTGTTTTCAGAGTAGACATCAATCCCTCTCCCCAACTGTAATGATCCACTACAGGGACCATTACACCTATCTGCAGACTCCCAGGAATGAGGTCTGCCATACAGTGCTGTGAGGGAAGGTGGTGGGATGACAGGGATGGTGCAGCTGGTGTGCTGTGGGGAGGCGTGACCTGGAAGGTGTGCACAACCAGGGTGTATTTGATTCCCTGGCTCCTCCCTTCTGTGTGTTCTGGCTGCGGCGGGTTGGACAGCTTTCTTCCCCTGTTCTCCACCATCACGCCACTTCTGCCTTGGAGTTAGATGGCCAGGGCTGAAACCGTGAGACACAGCGTAGCTCTGCTCCTTTGAGGTAAGAGTATTGGGCATTTTGTCCCAGTGACAATAGCTGAGATGGCGCTCCAGAGTGATTTCACTTTAATCGGCCCTCTGTGACTGCTGCTGGGAATCCTCTGTTATAGTGAGGCCACCTCTTCCTGGACACCCTGTGATGGCCCTGCTGGGACAGGAGAACTGAGCTAATTAAAAGCAAGTTTTTCTGAGCAGGGATCCAGGGGACTTGCAGATGAGATAGATCTGTCAGACTGGAGTGGGACTCGGCTCTGGGATCCGAGAAGCAGTGGACCAGGGCACAGTGCGGTGTGTCTCTCACACACAACCTTTCCTGGACCTGAGCTCACAGCAATCCAAGAAAAATAGGGCAGTTCAGCACTACCTGCTCAAGGAAAGAACTGTGCATAAACAGGTGACACTCAGGTCTTTTCCTCATCTGTTTTAATCCTGAGGCTTTGTATCAAATGGAAGCAAGCAGCAGGAGTTTTCCTCTAAAGTAGACATTGTTTTAACTTCTTCCATTTTGCAGAGGAAAAGCTGGTGCCTTGCAAGGCTCATAGATTTGCCAAATGGCATGGAGCTAATAAGGGTACAACCTGACTATGGTCTCAGGGTGCATCCATTTTTCCACAAATAACTTCAAGTTCATTTTTTCTCATGACAGTATAGTACCCCATGACATGCAAATACCAGATGTTCTTTATCTATTTACCTACTAGTTGTAGGCCTCTTCCAAGATTTGGCTATTCTGAATTGTGTTGCTATAAACATGGGCATGCATATGCCACTGTAATATGACACCTTTAACTCTTTTGGGAAAATCCCTAGAAGGGGAACAGCTGGGTCAAATAGAATTTCTAGCTTTGGTTTTCTGAGGAATCTCCATACGTTTTCCATGGTGGTTGTACCAGTTTACATTTCCACCAACAGTATAGAAGGGCTGCTTTTTTCTCCCAGCCTCGCCAGCATTTGTCATTATTGATTTCTTGATCATAGCTGTTGTTTCAGGAGAGGAGAGACTCTCTGTGCTGTTTTAATTTACATGTCTTGAATAGCCAGAGATGCTGAACATTTCTTTTTTTTATTTTTATGAACATTTCTTCATGTATTTATGAATCTTTTGTACTTCTTCTGAAAGTGTCTGTTCATTTCAGTCCATTTTTTAACTGAGTCTTTTGTTTTTAGAGGATCTAATTTTTTTTTAGTTCTTTATATTCTAGATAAACTGTTTTTTTAAAATTTTTATTTATTTTATTATTATTATTTTTTTTTATTTAATCAGGAATTGGTCTGCCTCCCACCTGGCACTTCTGAGCCAGGGCTGGGCTGGGCTGTGGCAGCCTGCAGTCTGGGCCTGCTATACAGTTCACCTAATCACCTCACTTCTGTTCCCCATTGGGCCATTGCAAGCAGTCAGTACACTGTGGGGTCCAATGGTGCTGAATCTGTGGGGGGCGGGGAGGGACGTTCTCACACAAAGGCAGAAGGAGTGCTGAGACTGAGAAGCATGGGTATGAGGGGGGTGGGAAGGGGAGAGGAGGTGGTAATATGCGGTGAGCTCAGAGGAGTGGCAGAGGAAAAACAAGAGTGCACAAGGTGCCTGTGGAACCCCTCCATGCCTTAGTGACAGAGGCTGAGTGGGCCTGGGCAGAGGGGCTGCTTGGGCTCCCCTGGACTCCCACAGCTGCTGTTTTAGATCTTGGGTTTCTTTCCACCTGAATCAGTGAGACTGACTATCCTTTCATGAGTGTCAAGTTTCCCAATGTTTGGCTTGGCTACTTACTTCCATACCTGTGCCTACAGACCCAACTGTGCTGAAGCTTCTGCATTCTCTCTGTCTTAGCTTGTTGCAAGGTTGTTTCTGTTCTGACAAGTGGCCGGCCATGCTCTCAAAGCATGCTTCCCAGATTGCGTAGCAAAGGCTGGCAGGCTATTAAATATAGGCACCATTTCTCAGTCTGTTTCCAAATCGAAACTCTTGGGGCCTTCCAAAGCCAACATGCAGACACCAGGGTGGCCTGTAGTGCTGGATTACTGCAGAGAACAATTTTAAGTCTCAGTAACCTTGGCAGTGGCCGCTGTCATTGAGCCACAGCGTTTGCAAGCATGGCATCTGAGTGCACGCACTCCAGCCTCACAAGAGCTTGTTTTGAATTTCTGAATAAACATTTTGGAGTTTTCTTTTACTTTGGGAGTAGAAGTCCTTGAACGTTTGCTATTCTCTGAGTGGTGAGAGGAAAGTAGAAAAAGCAAGGGGTGTGATCTTCATTTTTAAAATTCAGATTTAATGCAAACAATACAGGGTCCATGAAGCATGAGGGATGAGAAAAGTGCCTTTGCTTCACTAAGGGGTTGGAGATGACAGTAAATGAACCATAGAGCATTAATCCATGGACCAGGGAGACTCAGTGGCATGGTGCCTGCTTCGCAAGTGTGAGGTCCTCAGTTTGATTCCAGGTTCAAAACAGAAGCAAAAACAAAAACAAAAACATGAATGCATAAGATGCCCCGAGAGAACATGGGCTGTGGCTGCCGCACACTTGTTGGGGAATCCCTGCTCCTCTTCCTGCTAGCTGCGCAGTCTAGGACAACCAGACCTGTTTCCTCATCTGTGAGACAGGGAATCAGGCTAGGTCTATGGCACAGGGTGGTTAGGAATACTAAATTGTGCAAAGTACTTCAAATCATGCTTGGCATTTAGAAACTCCAATGTCAGTTTTATTAAATATGCAAAAGGCACCTGGGGCTCTGAGTGACAAAATAACTTGTTCAAGGGTTGCTGGGCTGTTTATCAGTGGGCCCAAGGGCTGGGCTGGTGCTCTCTGACTCTGGAGCTAGTCTCTTGATTTCAGTGCTGGTGGCCCTAAGGCCACATAGTTCTTCGCTGTGATTTCCTGTCTCATGTACCATAGGATGCACTTCTTGTATGTCGGCAGCAACCCCCACTGTGATAGTTAAGAATGCTTCCAGACATTGCCAAGCTGCCTGGGAAGGAGGGGCAGGCAAGGAGGCACTGCACTTGAGGATGGCTGGGAGAGGGCTCAGTGCTGAGGACCACTGCCAGCTGCCGAAGTTCCAGCTCCTAGGTCATAGCCCAGTTCCTGGTTCCCACCTTTTTCTTCAATTGACCAGGGAAGGCTGGGCCCACTGTGGCCAATGTCTGTGTATGCTGTAACCAAGAAGTCGGCCTGGAGGCTCAGGCTAGAGGCTTCTAAGCTATGGTTTCTAGGGCTTTATTTTTTCCCTTCCTTTTGGCTGGGAGGACATCTGGGTGAAATTCTGTCTACATTTTCACCAGATCATTCAGTAGACCAAGTTGTGTGGCTCCTTTGGGTTTCTCTCTATAGCTCTCAAGCAGCAGAGTCTGTATAGCCAGATGGACCCTGCCAGCTGCTCAGGACACACAGCTGGTCGGTTTAATTTGACTTAGAACAAGAGGAGCCCCAGAGCAGAGGGGCAGCTGGACAGAGGACAGCCGAGACTCACTGCGGCGGCCACCACCATTCAGACTGCCTACCTCGCCCTTTCTCTTGTCTGTGCATCCCTGTTTTT
Organism: Myocastor coypus; assembly: GCA_004027025.1. Taxonomy (NCBI): domain Eukaryota; kingdom Metazoa; phylum Chordata; class Mammalia; order Rodentia; family Myocastoridae; genus Myocastor; species Myocastor coypus. The sequence goes on along the minus strand of PVJA010031154.1, from coordinate 7,238 downwards.
TCTTTACTGTTCACTTTTTCCTGCTTTCAGCTTCAGAACTGGAAAACAAGGCAGTGATGGGGTGTGGCTGGGAGTACCAAGGCAGGTTTGGGGTGTTGGCAGAGCTGCCCCATCTTTGGCACTCAGCTTTTCTCCTGCTCTGTTTGTGAGAAATGTGTTGGCCAACCATGTGGCCCTTCTGACAAGATTCCTAGACAATTCAGAGCCAGTGCCTTATTATTCTTAGTAAATAAAGGGCTGGGGAAGATACAGTGTTTTAAAGAGAACTCTAGCATTGGAATTTGTTTAAATAGAGCTATGCTGGGTTTTACTCAAACTTTAGTTTTTTGTATGTTAATAGTTTTACATCGTTGTTCATAGGTTCATGTCCAGAAATTTTAGCTGTAGTTCAGATCCTGGGCTTTCCTGTTTTCCAACATGCTGTGCTCCTGCTCAGTAGAGAGATATTTGCTCCCATGCTGAATTGCTCAGAGTCGTCATGCAGTTGGGAAATGGGGCTGGCAGGACCACATGTATCACCATCACCTTCAGATCCCTCACAGATGCTTCGTGCTGTGAGTGTGAGCTCTCTGCTTTCCCATCTGAAAGCCCTTTCTTTACATAAGCAGTGAAATCAGGATGGAAGATGTCACAGCAGGGTGCATTGTAAATGACAGCGTCTTAGCAAACACAATTAACCTGGTCTCCTCTGAAGGGCCACCTCTTGAGCTGGCTTGTGCTCTTGCCAACCTGAGTGAGTGCTCAGGACAGAGAAAGCTCAGGACCAGAGGCTTCTGCAGGGTGCAGTGAGCAGGGCTTCCCTTCCCAGGCTGCAGGGAGGCCCGCTGCTATGGCTCACTTCTCCAGCTGACTTTCAGGCAGGTCTTATGCTGGGATATGTGATGACAGCCTGCTGGAGCTCCTGGCTCAGTGGACTCCAGGACAATTGGCAGGCGGTCGAGAAGGGAAGACCCCAAAACCCTTGAGGGGTAACACACACCCTGTCTCTGCAACCCCCATTCAATACCATTTTAGAGTTAGAAAGTGCAATTAAGGTTAGTTTTTTTTGTGTTTTGATAAAGTTTAATCAAAACTAAATTCTCTGGGCTTGGAGGCACACTGTGAATAGAAATAATGGGAGGTATGGTGTCAGGAGAGCAGTATGAGGCTTTTGGTGGGAGGCCTGCCTGTTGTCTCCTGGGTTTGCTCTGGTATGAGGATGGGCCTTCCTGTCTCTTTAGTACAGGCCTGCAAGGTAACTGTGTGACACATACTGGACAAGTTTCCTGGAAAAAGACCAGGTTGGGCCTTGCAGGGCCACCCTTTCTGAGTGGTGCTTCTGTGAGAACCCATGTCGATGGTCCACAGACGGTCTGAAACCTGTGGTAAAGTCCTGGGTGAAATCCGAGCCTTCCCGCTGGCCTGGTCTTCAGGGCTTCCACACAGGGAGGACAGGGCTGGAACAGCAAGGCCTCCCAGGCAGGCTGACTGCTCCCTTGTCTCTTCCATATTATCCAGAACTGAGCGAGATGCCTGAGCGAGCGCTGACAGCTTGCAGGTACTGTAAGGACGCTTGCCCAGAGCCCTTAGTTCACTAGGCCCACATTTCTCAGCCCACCAGCTGAGCCTTGCATAGCATCCTCCCCCAGGCAGCTCTCTGCTTAGCTCACACTCTGCTCAGACAAGGAGCAAGGATTCTGGAGTTGGACAGATGTGGGCTTGTGTCCCTGCTTACCAGCCAGGGGGCCCTGGGGAAGCAGCTTTACTTCTCTGACCCTCAGGTTCCTTTTTACTTTTGTAAAATGGAAAGATTAAATGAGAATTTATATAGAAAGGGCCTGTGGCTCTTCGAAATTCACCCAGGTTCCCTCTTTGCCCAGGAAGTAGGCCCTTCCTCCCTAAAGGTCCCTCAATTGTATCTTAAGTACCTTTCCTCCTGTTGCTCGTATGTCTTTCTCCCATCAGCTGTAACAGCTCTCAGAACAGGGACTGTGTGGTTGTCTTCGTGTACCACAGTCCTGGCAGGTAACACATAGGGGGTGCTTCCACTCCAGGCTCAGGTTTAAGGACTTGGCACAGATAAATTACTTCACCCACACCACAACCCAAACATGGCCACTACTTTCATTATCCTTGCCTTACAGTCAAGGAAACTGAGGCACAGAGTGATGACTGATCACATGCCCAGTGGCACAGAGCTAATAGCTGGCAGAACCAGGATATGAACCTGAGGAGCCTGCTCCAGGATTCGTTCCCTTGCCCGTTAATCAAGCTGTTTCTTAAGCCTTAGTCGTTCACTAGAGGGTGAAGGATGGACAGCGTTATTATTGCTGAATCATTGTTAGCTATGGACTCTGAGAACACCACACACCTTCTTTGTCAGTGGAGTGAGACTGGAGCTCTTGTGAGAAGTAAATGTAAGCACGAATGAATGGCCTCAAAGACCCTGTCCCAACTGTGGGAGGAGTGTCTGCAGTCACCATGGTGACCAGAATCTGAGGCTGCATTCTGTAGCTGCTGTGGCCGGACAGTCTTTCCCGTCACTCTCCCCGAGGCTACTCGGCTTCTCCTTCCATGAGCACTGACGGTGGGGGAGGTGGGGAAACAGGAGTCCCTCTTTTCATCAGGCTTGCTTACTCAGGAGCATGTTGAGCCCCTAGCCTTGTAAGGCCATGAAAGGGGTGGAGGCCCTCATCTTAGGTCTGGAATGGCAGCAGCTCTTGGGGAGCAGAGGTGGCATGGTGGGGAGCCCCAAGGACTTAGGTGAAAGCTGTTATTAGTAACTTTGCACTTCCTGACTTTTGACCTTCTAGCCCTGTGAAACTGAGACTAAGATTCCTCAGCAAGGACTCAGAATTCAAGTGGGCATTATTCTCTGTGTGTGTGCATGTGTATGCATGCATGCACAAAACCCTTGTTTCTGGAGCTAATATTTTCCAAGTCCTTCATCCCTGACTCAGGAGTTCTTGGGCTGGACCAGACTGGACCTGACTTCTTGCACGTGTGCCTGACTGGTGCCGCTCTGCCTCACCGCAGGCTGCTTGGGCTCTGTTTCCTCCTTGCTCCTGCTTGGCCCTTTGCTCAGCTGCACTGCTGTGCTCTGTGCTTCTCTTCCTGCTGCCCCCTTCTCCTCACATCTGCTGTATGGGCCTGAAAATACCCCCTGCTGGAGAAGAAGGGCTGCTATCTGTCTTGGCCATGAATATTTGTGGAACTTGAGGGCAGGCTGGGTGTGGTGGCACACACTGTAGGCCCAGCACTCAGGAGGCTGAGGTAACTTGCCATGATAAGTTCAAGCCAGTCTGAGCTACATAGTGAGTTTAAGGTCAGCCCTAACCACACAGTGAGACTTTGTCTCAAAAACCAACACACAAACAAGAGAAGAAGCTTGGGAGGACTGATGGGAATCTTTTCTATCTGCATTGCCCAACACAGGAAGCACTAGCCTCATGAGGGCAATCAGCATTTATAATACAGTGAGTGCATTATTTCACCTTAATTTAAGTAGCCACGTGTGGCTGCTGGCTGCCTTTCACACACTGGAAGTCAGTCTAGTGAATGTGGCACACACAAAGAAAGAAATCAAGGCCTGGTACACTGTGTCAAGGACCCAAGAGTCTTTGTCTTTAATTTGGGCACCCAGCTCTAACAGAGGCAAGTTTTATCAGGTTGCATACTCAGGTGGAAACCATTGCACTGGGTGTAGTCATGGGAACCGAGTTTCATTCCATTTCGCCTTTTGTCATGAGCATGCTGCCCTTCAGAGTCATGGCTGCTTGGTGGATGACAGGAGCAGGAGATGTACCACAGGATTCCCAAAAGCGGGAGCCCAACTCCTCAGTCCTGATGGCCACTTCCTGGCTGGGAAAGTTGTTTCACTGGTAGAGATAGACTGAGATTGTATAGGACCTGAAACATATCATTTGAGGGTCTTCTTAGGGAAGAAGAATATAAAATACAAGTATGAAAAGCCACCACAGTGAACATTTATTTGGAACAAGAAACATATCCACTGTAAACCCTTAAAACCTGACATGTGTGGAAACCTTGCAAGACTCAGAAAAATCTTATTGGCCTCTCTGACCTCTATAATATCTTTTCCCCTTCATATCTTTTGGCTGAATACTCTTTCATCACCTCTCCATAGGATATGATTTTGCATTTTTTTCTAAGGGAAGACTGAAAAGACAATTTTGTTTGTCTTCTACTGTGCTTGATAAAATTTGCTTTTTATGATTGATAGTTATAGTGCATAAAACATGACTTTGGATACAGATATCCACTTTTCTATTACTATGTGAAGGAAGTTTGGTAAAAATCATTTTGCATAATTTCCACAAAGAGAGAGAAAATCTTTTTTTTTTTTTTTTTTTTTTGTGGTACTAGGGATTGAACTCAGGACCTTGCACTTGCCAGGCAAGCACCTATTCTACTGAGCTATCTCCCCAGCCAGGAAGAGAAAATCTAATATAACTTTATTCACTGTATTATCAAATATCTTTCTACTGGGAGAAAACTTCTCTGTTTGGGTAGGCATCAACAAAAACTAAATTTCCCTCCCACAGTTTCGTGTGTCTAAGGACCGAAAATTTCCCACGGACTGTGCCTGGCTCTATTCCAGCCCTTGTTTCGCTTCCACACTCTCACTCCTGAGGTGCTTGGTGTTGGACCTCTGAGTGTGAATGCCACGGGGTAGGTAGCAGCCATGCTAGCAGCCAGCAATGACTTGGCCTTGCATTGGAGTGACTGGAGCATAGATGGAAATCCCGCTACACTGAAGCTGAATTATCTTCAAACCAGCTTCCTCTCAGCTAGATTTCAGAGTGCCTATAGCTGTCATACATTTCTCTCCATGAGCACAAGGAGAGATGTAGCAAAAAGAGACATCAGGATGGAGAGGGACCGTGCCTTGCACGGGCCTCGGTGGCAATAACTTTACTCCCTAATCTGTAAACTTATTGTATAATTCAGGGAATATGAAGCTAGAGCCTTGAAAGTGACCCGGGCAGGCAGAGTTCGAGGCATTCTTCGTTAGCACCACAGCGTGTCTGCACCTGTTCACTGCTCTCAGCCTTGTTCTTCATTGTTGACATGGGAAGAATAAGGCCCATGGAGCAGTGATGGATACTTAGGGAGCTGTATTAGCCTTTGTGTCTGGGGAAGAGAAGGCCAGAAGGTGGAAGGAAGGAAGGAAGGAAGGAAGGAAAGAAGGAAGGAAGGAAGGAAGGGAGGAAGGGAGGAAGGGAAGAAGGGAATGAAGGGTTTACAAGCCATCTCCTTCAAGTATGGTGCCCTGCTTTAAATTCAGTGTCCCTCAGACACTGAGCAATCCCAGGGGAGCCTCAAACCCAACCAGAAAAGGGAGTGGAGAATTTGAAATTGAAACCAAGCTCCCACTAGTGAGCCTACCTGGGGAATTTCTGAGTGGTAGGCCTTGGTCATTATTCCCAAGCCAAGTCTTGCTTTGCATGAGTTTTCCATGTTATAGTATGGGGTGGTTATGTCTGAGTTATGCTAAGATCAGAGAAGATCTGTAAGCAATGGGAGACGAGCATGCTTCTTAGCTGGTTCAGAGTGTGTGTACTAAGGGGCTACTCTGCTCAGAATGTTCTTGGAACATAACAAGTGTGTCTATGGCACCCCTCCCCCCACAAAATTCTACAGCCAGATTCCCATACCCTTGGATCTGAGAATTAAAAGTTGGGCCAAGAGTTATGGTGATGGTAGTGAGAGATTCTTTAAATGTGACCAGTGGGTTCCAAGACCAAGACCCTGGTCCCTCTTCCAAGTCTGCCTTTTCTGGCTGCTGTCTTCCACCTGCCACAGCAGCTGACTAGGCTACGGGCTTGTGAGAGTGCCCTGGGAGGAGTTTGGACTTGGCATGGAGATACCATGATATTTCTAGTAGCTGGGAAATCTGTTTCCAGTCTGGTTTCATTTGCAACTAAGAGGGCTGTGCCCCCTTTCTAGTACTACCCTCACAAGGTCTTTCCAGTTTGCACGTTTGGGGATTAAACCTGCTCTGTGGAGGCAGCTTGAGACTGGTGAGATGAGCGATGTCAGCAGAAACACACACCTTCAGATCCCTGGTGTCCTCATGCCCATCCCTGACAGCCCTTGGCGTCAGCCACTTTTGCTGTAGTCCTGTGGGGGCCATGGAGCCATGGTGTGGAGGTAGCCCACCCCCTCCCAGGCAGACAACTGTTCAAGGCCTTGGTAAACCAGAAGGGCAAGTAGTTCAGTGGTAGAGTGCTTGCCTACTGTGTGCAAGGCCCTCTGTTCCACCCCTTGTACCACAAAAGAAAAAAAAAAAAAAAAGAACAAAAGCCAGTGAGTTTGACACAGTGTCATTTTTTAAAATGGGCAAATCATATCTATGTCAGTATGTTTCAAGAAATACTGGAAGAATTCAGCCAAAACATTCCTAGCATTTATTTGTACATGCTAAAATAATATCACTCAAATTTTAAAATTCTTTTCAGTCCCTTCCCCCATTTTTCTGTGTTAAGTATGATTATAATTTGAAGTTGGAGGGTGGGTGGAAAATGTTCACAAGGAAGAGATTCAGGAGCCTCTGTCTTTGTGGGAGACTCTAGGGAAAGCATGTATTAGCTGGGCTAAGAGTGGCATAGGGGACTTAGGAAAATGGGAGATTTCTGGGCCTCAGACCTCCCAGAGTCTGGCATCATGGGTCTGGGTGGGGCCTGGAACCTAGCCCATTGGGGCATCTTGGCCAGGGAACCTTCCTCTTTGGGCACGGGGCTCACAGAAACATCAGGGGAGAGCTGGCAAGAGTGCGGCACTAAGTGCACGTCCAGCTGATCAAGTTGACTCACCCGAGACTGTCTCCAGGTGCAGGGGGTGCAGGCAAGAGTCAGGGCAGACAGGGAGAGAGACTGCCTCTGATAGCTGGGGAGGCAGGTACAGGCTGAGGGGACCCTGAGCGTTGGGGCAGAATGATTCAGTTCTGCTTCTGCCACTTACCAGTTGCATGACTGTAGGTGAGTTATTGTTCTCAGCTCTGCCATGTCATCTGTACAATCACTGGTGCCGTCGCCAGCCCCCAGGCATTTTGTGAGGGGTTGCAAGTGGTCACAGCAGGAATGTCCACCACTTCTCTCTTCTTGTGCTTTGGCTGCTTGAAGAAGCACAGGGTGTGGCGGGGGACATGCAAAAAGCCAGGTGTGTGCTGCACCTGCTGGCCTGCTGGGTTCTCTTCACTACGGCACCTTCACTGCAAGGCCTGGCTTTCCAGAGGG